>PNEQ01107105.1:0-13543 GCA_003012365.1 Medauroidea extradentata | reverse complement strand
GTCGGATGAGTGGGAGAAATTGTTTTGAAAGGTGGGCCGATGTAAGTTAGGCCGGAGGAGAGTATGTCGGATGAGGGTAAGTCGGATGAGGGTAGGTCAGATAACGGGTGGTTTTCGTTGGGGGGTCGGACGAGTCGGTGGGTGGATAAGTGCTTAATAATTTCGCCATGAGCACGTATGGGGATGATGTGATGTGTGAAACTGCGCGGAACGTATGCATATGAGAGAATAGTGACTTTGTGAAAACTTACCGGTAAATCATGGAATTCGCCAACAAGTTTTCAAGGTGCGAAAAATAATTTACCTAACTAAAAATCGAACCGGGTTAGCTGTGGTGGAAGGCAAGCGCCAAGCACGTACTGTAGACTGTGAGTTGTGCTACAGGTTTTCTAGCTTCTATTTCGTAGAGGGTTTGTTCTTCCGCGAGAATCGTAAGTACCAATTTAAGTAATAATTTTAAGTGTATTTATGGCACTTTAAATGCAGAGATCATAGTAGTTAAGTCTTCAATCGATGGATGATGACTTGATTCAGAGTATGCTTTTGTTCACTTATCACTTATCAATATGATGTACGAAGATATTGTGACAGACAAGAATCCTCGAGGTACTAGTTTCACATTTAATGTGAGGTCGCATACAGAAATGTGTTTTAGTGACTGATGTGTAACGTACGCTACTATCATGTAACGATCAAACATTACTAAATCCTTTACCATTCGCCACAAATTTTTGATAGCCCTCTGTGTTAACAACTAATTAATAAGCAACGAAGTCTCAGTGCCATTAAGATGATACTGTTCGGTCTCTCAATTACAATTTACTTTCTGTTCAAGTAGTGTTTGACATAATCAGTATTTTAAAATTATATACTTTGAAATGTAATTAAAGAGTACATAATTTGATGGTTTAGTAATTTAGAATTTTATTACAATTATATATTTGAAATTTTCAAGAATATTTTCAATTAAAATTCCCAGCTACCTTTTTAAAACACATCAAAATTTTTTTTAATGTATCATATTTAACGTAAAAATATAAAGACGTTTAAAAAGGATTTTTTTTGGAGTTGACAAATTACGTATACCTTTACGATTAACTTTTAAAAAAAATATTTTTAATGATTTAAGTTTTTAATAAAACAATCTTCATTTAGTAAACATTTAATAATTTCGTACTTTCTTATCACATCAACATCATTTGACTATTTTAAAAGGAAACGGTTCACAGACATATTCCTTCTTATTAAAAACATTGATTTTTTTAAACACACCATGACAAGATATAAGAAATGCATTGTTGGAAATTAAAACATTGTGAAAAATTTGAACATTTTTCACAGGTACGTACTGTATACGTACATTTTGATTGTTCTGCAGCTTATAATTTTGATGTATAAAACGTTTATGTACATTTCACAACTAAATAAAACGAAATGTGGCAGTATGTGTAACATTTATAGCATACTTAATCTTGTAATGTAAATATTAAAAGAACTTGAAATAATATTGATTAGTACAACAAGCCATAGTGTCATCTAAATCTTTCAAAAATCCAAGTCACGAGTTAAAGTATTTAACACATATGTATCCCAATTTAGTACAATAAGATAAAACGAAAAATATTTAACTGTGCGTAAAGTTCTGGACAACTGTGAGACACTTGAAATACTTCTACGGTTTTGAAAACTTTGGTCATGATGAAGAATACATTTTGATAATTCCTGCAAACAAAATACATTTCTAAAAACTAGTCTAGCTAAAATTACTTCACCAATTTAAAACACAATTGACATAAAATAAATGGCATAATGCAAACACCCAAAGTATAAGTATTTCTGAAAATATTAAGAATTGCCGTCAAATTTACATAGTTACATTCTAAGAAAATTCCAGGTTATAGTGAAGATGTAAAAAATATGTACAAAATTTTGAGTTCAAAATCAACAAATTACACTTCAATAACCAGCGCATCATATTTTTTTTTGTTTTAGTAAAGTGACTGATGGTCACGAACAACAATGACCACGTCTGTGGTAGTATATACCTTAAGTGCCAACAAGCACAGGGACTGTACAAGAATATGAGCAACAACTATAAAATTCTAAAGAAATATTTTCAAATACTTCAGTCATAAAATACACAGAACAACAGAACATTTTATTTAAAACTTTTTTGTATCATACCACATAGAAACGATCTTATTCGTAACATTCTGGAATAAAGGCGAAGAAAGAGCAAACATTTCTGAGGAATCGCTTATACATAATTATAAGTGCTTTAACAATGTAAATATAATACTTCGATGTGAAACAAATATTTCGAACAATCATACAACTCTGTATAACAAATGAGTATTGCTATAGTTGATTTAAAATGATTTTCTTAATCCATTAAACGTAATTAACAAGCAATATAATGAAGTGACACTGTTGTTATCTGCTTCTGTCAGCAGAGGTTTTGTCATTTTCAAAATAACTATTTCACAAGTCGCACATATCTGTACACTGAAGTCTCTTTCGCTAGGGTCCTCTCGTAACGAACAAAATTTTTTTTCACTCTTATCTAACATAATGAAATTTTTTCTGCAACATCCAATCTTTCTCAATATTACTCCTATGTAACGAACCCAGTGTTCATGAAACGCGCAGTACCATGAAAGAAATAAATCTTTATATATGTACACAACAACAAAATGGTCTACATGTAAAACATATTAATGAAAATAACACATTTAAATAAAATCTCTGGTAAAATATCTTAAAAGTAAAATTAGATAAGGAACTTGTTATTCTGAAGAAAATAAAAACTAGTTTTGTGGAACATTAAAGCATAGTGTATAAATATAAAAATATAATAAATAATTTAAAACTATGTATTACTTCTTATTACACTATCATCACGCCAACTTTTTTTAAACAAGTGCTACCCGTTATTACTGAAACACATACTAATTAGGCCTAAAGTTAAAACAATGTTTACTATTAACCAAATGACTTAAAAATTTTAAACTCAATCCTGAAAATTCGTCCTTCGCACAAAGAAAGCACTGTGAAAGTTGCACTATTTAACTCACTCTAATTCAGTTGTGGTTAGTTTTTGTTTTCGAGTCTTGATTGCCACTGAAACAGAAAAAAATTCATCTAGCGTTTGTTACATCATCGTTAAAAAATTGTTTTAAGTTACACGGAGCGTCGTGTGACGAGTTCGATGAATAAAAATGAAGTTACGTCTTGCTGATAATGCGCACACGTCAGAAATTTTTAAATTCTAATTAAAGTTTTTAATTTTTTTATATATTCTAATATTTCGTACTAGTACGTCTTCATGTTGCTGAATTACACAGCCGTATTACTTTACAACATCCACGATTCACTACATACCAAACTGATTTTCTACGTCTCTTCAACACACAACATTTATTTAAACAGCACCATCTTTCAACGGGTCACAACTTTAACAATTTTTAATACTATGCTTATTTTGTTTTTAGGAATGGGGGAGGCTACTAAACTCTGGAACGGCAAACCGGCAAACATTATCACAAAATGCGTCTAGAAATAACGTGGTAAAATGCATACATTTCATCCCTATAATCTAAAACTTACGCACATAACGCGAATTTCCCAAGAAATAGAAGTGCCTGAAAAAATTTATGTTTGTTTTGTTGCCGGTAAGTATTATATTATAATAATTTTCAAAGTCTCAGAAACTTATTGCTTATGAATGTGTGTCTTTGCATGAATAGGAGAAGTTTTATGGTCAAGATCCAGTATTTTTACTGTTTTTATGACAGTTATTTTTTAAATCCTAAACGAGAACAGATACAAAAAAAAACTGTTGCGCAGTTATGTTAAAAATATTATATACTATGTAAACTAAATTTTCTAAGACAATGTAGGCTACATAACGATTTCTGGTAATTATGGAATTAGGTAAATTCTCATTAAAGAGCTAAATAGCCAAAAACACATAATATTTTATCTAGAAAAAATTTAGACTACATAGTAAAAACAAGTAAAAAACTGGACAACAGTTTTTCGATATCTGCTCTCGATTAAGAATTAAAAATTAATTACCATGAAAGCTGTATAAACTATATACCATTGGCTTAAGTAACAAATCTGAGACACCAGACGTTAAAAATGATAGGACGAACGAATTTGTTGTGTCAAGCCGGAGCATTGATGCCAGATAAGAAATAAAAGAGGGAACGATCCAGTTTTGAACGAGCTCAAATCGTTACTGATATTAAATATTAATTACAAACTAAACCGTATTTTGGACGTACAGCATTGCTAACACAAAACGCTCGCTCTGGCGTATGTTCAAAAAAGGTTTAGTTTGCAATTCCAACCCATTTCAGGAATTATGAGAATGTCACATTAAATATGCATGTTTAACTCGATTCCTATTCAGACATACATGTAGTCAAGGCTTACGTGTATATTAACGAGCGAACCGACTGAAGTTGTATCCAGCATCATTAGGTCTACACACTACTGGAACATAATTTATGTTGCTAATAGTTAACCAGTCCAGCCATATAAATATGCTAAGTAACAGCTTAATTAAAAGTTACATAATTCACAAATTATGCATGCAAATCAATCTATATTCATACTTTAATGGAAGGTTTAAAATAATTTTACAATTTATTTTTACTAAGCCATACAAGTACCTAGTTGCTTCTTCACTTGAAAGCATATGGCTTATACTTCTGCGTTTTCAGCCACTAACGTTCATTTGTTATTAACGTCGCTTCTCTACTCGTAACAAATTAGTTGCTTTGATTTTAATCCTTTAATGTTGCCGAAATTATTTGCTAGTTATGTCTCTAGTTTTACCCTTGAATAAGTAATTCTTGGGTCTGATATTAACGGCGCAGTGTACAGCGATTTTAATCACTATGTTTTTATTTTTATATTTGTACCAGTTAATTTTTTTCTTGTTTTAGACACAAAATGTGACAAAATTTTGCTCTTATAAAAATTTGTTATCTCACATAGTTTTTGCGTAGTAGCTCGTTAAAGCCAAAATGGGCAATTTTCCGTTTTAAGAAAGACACTAAAACCAATTCACTTACCAAACAGAAAAAACCTCACACTGAATAACGACGTTGTAGGCTACAAATTCATCTACGTTAAACCACAAAATAAAACGCTTTTGTATTTTTAAAACAATTATTTAATTTTTCAAAATTTTATTTTAAATTTCAGCATTTTTATATAAATACAAAAAGGTTTTATTCTTTGTTTTATGTACTTATCATTGTAGCCTGCGATGTCTTTATCCACTGCGCATTTTTTCAGTTTGGTGTGTCCGTTGGTTTTAGTGTAGTCCTTAAAACAGAAACATGCAAATTTTGACTTTAACAAGCCATTACGCAAAAACTATGAGAGCTAAAAAACTTTATTACGAGCCAAATTTAGTCACACTTTGTGTCTAAAATAAGAAAAAAATATCTGGTACAAATAAAAAATGGTGATGAAAACTGCTGTATTCGAGCCCTTAAGTCAGTTTTTCTTTTACAAGTACCATTTTTATTTCTTCCTTACATTCATAAATTTTCTTTCAGCTTCTACATTCAACTCCTACGTACTCCTTCCAAGATCTTGTTAGATTGTTACACTATTGATACATGCTGTCACATACAGTATACTTCAAAACAATTAATATTGTTTACTTGACTACTTAAATTTTTCACGCAACTAGTATTTTTTATTCCGGCCAGTATGCCACTACCCTCTCCATTATTTTGATATAATAATTATACTTGTAGGATGTCTGTAACTATAAAAACTGCGACCTTGCAGATGTTACATAATATCGAAGACACACGCACAGAGAATCTGAGTTTTGCGCGTAGGGTAAACCAAACATATATCGTGATATACCTTAATATCGTAATCAAGTACTTTGCGGGCTTCACAAAACTGGTATGGCTCTGTACATAGAGCTGAATAGTTTACCAACAGAGAGCCGACATGTGTAGACTCGTCAATAAGTGACCAAAGAATCAAACACAAAACCACAGTTTAAATGTTTAGCATATTTCTGGTACTGAAGTGAGAAGCCTTAGTTTCAAGATGTAGGAAAGGTGAACCCTATTTATTAAGAGATTTTTAATTTTTTTATAAAATCTGCTTATATTTGTTTTCAAGGAGGAAATAATCTGTTACCTGACAATAAAATAATTATTGTCAAGTAAATGACAAGCTTAGTCCTTAGTACAGCAAATCAACAGACGACTACTTAACGGCAATTCTCAATTTGCTTATTATAGAAAGAAGATGCACTAACATAATTGATAAGTACTTTTTGTAGAGATATTATATACTATTGGCCCCGTAAAGAGCGAGAGCTGAATCTAAGCCAACTTTTAGAGCCATCCATTATTTTCTTTCAAAAATTGAGGAAAAGTGATGTTTGTTATTACATTAGAGAATATCTTGGTTAACATGGTCTCAAGAATGATTATTTTGATGCACGAGATGTCTCAGACATGCAAAGACACACATAATTAAGTGGTAAATAAAACCAGTATCTAATGCACCATTAGAAGAAATGTATGGGACACGTACTTTCGAGAACTTAACTATCCTCACTTTAAATTTACACCATAAATACATGAGTTAAAAAACGAAATATGAAACATGTGTGACAATGGTGAAATACTAAAGTGAACTTCCTTAGCAGCTACGTTAACGAGAATTTTTTTTACAAAGAAACACGTAATTCGCCTCGAAGTATCTAACACTGGCAGTTGTTGTCAAAGACATCAGGAGACACAAAGATATGCATTAGAGTCAGTGAGCAGTCCGACGTGAGTACCGATAAACAAAATCATTGGGTGATCTGCAAAGTCGGCGCATTCGAAGAACGTCCGCAGAGTATCTCCGCGCAGAAAAGACAGAGATTCGTGTTCAGGTCGTTCAGAGTATTCTCACGTTAAGAGTTAGTTGGACCAGGTGAATGAGCTGTTCTGTAGCGTTGTACGGAAACTGGTTTTTTTCATGTGTAGTTATTGAACGTGTTTCCAATGCGTTTGTCTAAGAAAAGAAGACACACTCAAAACTATGTCTCAATCGTTTTAAATATACCGTCCGCTCATTAAATCATGATTGCCAGCTCCTAAAAAGTGGTAAAAACGGCTCTTTGGTATTGCTGTAGCTGGAAAAATACTAGCATTAATCGTAAATCAAAATGATATGAGACCTGTGTTGGACCTGAACACACACTTGTCACAAATGGATAACAGCATAAGTCCCATTTAAAAAACACTTTCCAGGAAAACACTGTGCGAAAGTTCAGTACTCTGCGCTTGGAGACGAAGCGGTGTTTAAGGGCTGTGGAAAGGTAAGATAACGAGCGAACGACTGGAAGATTCAATCGTTGATAAAGTCTGAACTACTCGTCATTCTTCGGTGGGGATTTTTTGTTGAGTACGTATTCTTTTAGCGGACGTTTATTTATATAGCAATGGGTGGTAGTATGCTTTGCTTTCAAAAACAAAGGATTGACACCACAAAATCCATAAAAATGGAAAACTGTAATTGTTATAATTTTAGTACTATAATATCCATCCTACCTTATAATGATGAGTAGTTCAGATGTTATCGGCCTTTGAATGTTCCAGTCACTCACGCGACATCTTACCTTTTCATACAGTCAACTTACCGCCTTCTACGTTTCCGTGCCTCAAACGAAAAAAAAATTGAAGGTCCAAGTAACTCTTTAACATTGATGACAGAAAGAAAAGGACAGTCCGCGCTACCTCCCCCAGGTCCTCAGGGATAAAACAGTTGGACGTGCAGACGACCGGCTTCAGGCGACCCCTGGCGCGAGGTGGGTGGGTGCTCGCGGGGACTCCTATAAGTACTCGACGATGTCACACTTGATGGAGATGTTGGGGCAGGAGGCGATGGACGCGCCGTAGCCGCTCCGCGACTTGTGTCTCTCGCTCAGCAGCTTCTGGAAGATGGGGAGGATCGCAAGGTCGAGGAGCTCGCCCTCGGAGACGGCCGAGCACATGCTCGACACGTTCGTCGACGACACGTTCCTGGCGTCGCGTCGCCCTGACGCCGCCGACGTCGAGGAGGTCCCCCCGCCGCCGCCGCGGATCGACGCCACGTTGGGCGTGCTGTGGTGCACGTGAGACGACGCCAGCGCCGACTTGTGCTGCTTGAGCGGCGCCCCCGCGGGGGCGTACTTCCTGCCCTCGTCCGTCGACGGCTGGTGCTGCTGTTGTTGCTGGTGGTAGGGCGTGCGATGCGACGTTGCCGCGCACCGGTCTCTGCTCTTCTCGGAGACTGACCGCTGCATGCCGCCCGACACCTCGTCCTCCGCGTCTGCGCAACAATCAACATTCTCCCTCAAACCTGCACACTTATTACCTACTTCACAGGGGTATCGTCGTGGAGAGTGTTTCAAGACCCTTTAAGTGTCCGTGATATATAATTCAGCCCTAAATGCATCAGTTTAAAATTTAGGAGTTGGGTGGAATAAAGGCTTGAGTAAGTTAAGGCCTTTCTTCAATGAAACAATGGACGATTTGAAAAGAGGCAGAGCTTCAGTCAGGTGTGGGATACAATTCCTACCTCCATGGATACTGCAACCGAACATAACCTTCATACAGGTATTTGGCATTACATGTCCCGGATGAGATGTATGTCAAGAAAATTGATTATTTGTTTGGAATTTGCGCTTTCTCAGATAAATATTGATCTTATGCATTTGCGTATCTTAACCATTAAATTGAAACTAATATTTTTTACCCTTGCGTGCAAGTCTATGAGTGCACAAAATGTTTGGTTTCTGCCATCACCAACTAACAATAAGCATGTTTGTGTACAAGCTATGCTACCCACAGTACTCTTCCCCTGCGGTGTTACGTCAGAGAGCGTGTACCTCAAGTCGTCCATTTATCATCTTCGATTACATCCATAGAGGACACTTACACATTTTTGTACTGATATCTAAAATCTTCACCAAGTTATGAATTCTTGTATTGACCTGTGCTGATACCATTATGCTATTAATAATTTCTGTTTTTTCTTTGACTGTGTTTTTAGTAACTTCTATTAATTTGTGTAATGTAAATATAAATTACTTATTGGTACTAAGAGAAAATAATGAGAGAGAAACGTGAACTAAAAAAAAAAACTTTTTTTTCTCCAAAACATATACCAGTCATTATCTCACAATGCAATTTTCTTCCTATGACCTTTATTCCAGCCAACTCCTCAATTGTAGGTTTCTCTAAGCCAATTTGCGAAAATCAAAACATTTGAAATCCTAGATAATAGGTTTTACCAACTTTCTGAGCAAAATATTTCTCGAGTAACGTATATCTAAGGAACAATCTCTGACGCCGTAATCTCGTACATATAATTGCGGCGCAAGAGATTATGCTTACAAATGCATCATTCTGAATATATGTTAACTCATAAAGTTGGCAAATATAATTATCAAGGACTGCTGTTCTGTAGCGTTTCTCTATTGACTTTCAAAAGGTGACCATCTCAATTACAGAATTCAGCGTTGATTTATCTACCACGCCCTCTTAAGGACGCAGATTTCAGTCGCCTTACAGAATAATTTTATTTTTCTCTTCTCTTTTTTTAAATTCTGATAAGAAAAATGTAAAATCTTCGAATACACCGCAAATATTATCTACCTTGCGCTACAGTGCAAACATTGCGATTTAGCTGTTAACATAATTTAGCCACAAGCGGGATGCCAATTTTTTACATTTCTAGTTTGTCTTACTGATTGTGACTTAAATATACATTAGCAGCACAATACCCATGCCTATTTTGTAGCGTAGGAAATAATAATTTCCGGTATAGCTGCAGATTTGATAATTTTCTTCTCTCAAATATTCTAAAGTCGAAAAATAATATAATTCAGTATGGAAACTGAAACCGTGCCTTAAGAGCCGATGAGGGTAAATAGAGGGTAATTCTCTACTTTTGACTAGTCATAAACTTAAAACAATTATCTTTGCGTCAGTAATCTTGTAAAACTATACATGTTTTTACTTTGAAATGAAGTATACGCCACATCAAAAACAATTTTCTACAAGTCTTTTTCACCATTTGTATTATCTGCTCCGTATGATGATTTTAAAAAAATATTAGCCAAAACTATGTGAATAGGAATCTCTGTCTTTGCCGTTTCTCTGTTACTGCTGCATTAAATCTTTAGACTGTAAGGTAACTTTACCTTCATGAACAAGTTCACTACTGATAAATTAGTATTTGTTTATTATCAGAGGTTTAAACTTTTTTTTGTGATTTGTTATTTTCTGACCGAACAAATTCGGCAAGGTTAATTCTGCTACAGTTACGAAGATAGTCGAATTTCTCATAGGACGTGTCAGCCAAGACATAATATTCGCTTGTAGTTTCTCTGGTATCGGCACGTGAGCTGTTTGTGGGAATCTCCCGTTTATCCAAACCTTTCATTCCGGCGTTGCTCGACACTCACAACATGTTACCTCTCACCACCGCCGAAGACCTAGATGTTGAGAGCTGACCAAAATATCTTCACATCACTTCGCACTGGCAAAGCCGAACACTGACCCGGATGACTAAACTCTTTCCATTAACGCTAGCATAGCGGCAGACATTTTTACTGCACTTTGCAAAACTCGTAACATTGAACTTCCTAATATGCAAAGAACTAACCTCAAATGGTTTTCTATTTTTGAGAATTAGCTGTGTTTCTACAAACATAAGTTTAACACTGAATCAACACATACGTAAGTTAGTAGACGATTGTTGGCCTAGGTGCGAGTGTCGCTCACCTCGGGGCGAAGTCTTCACCATGGCAGCGACGTTGGGCGACGAAGCGTTGCCGGATCGCAGCAGTTCGCCGCCGTCGAGCAGCAGGGGCGTCGGTACGCCTCCGACAGGAGCCTGCCTCGCCCTGGCTCTCGCCGCGGCCGGGCAAGTGGCATGGTGCTGCCCCACGACGGCGGGGACGCTGGTGCGCCTCTGCTCCCCACCTCCTCCCCCTCCACCCCTCTTCACGCTGGAGCGACGCCTCTGCTGCGGGGGCGGCACGGCCGCAGACACGGAGGCGGTGTGGCGGTGGCGCGGGTGGAACTGTCTCGGCGGCGGCAGGATCGTCTCCTCGCCGGGCTCCTCGTCGCGCGCCACGTCGCCGAAGGACACGACCTTGGAGAGGTAGGGGGGTGGAGGGTGCGACGACGGGGGAGGTGTGGCGAGTCGCGGCCGCTCCTCCATCAGCTCGCGGATGAGCGACTTCTCCTCTGGGGGTAGCTGGTCGCCGCTCACCTCGTCCTCGCCCAGGACCTCGGGCAGGAATTGTGCGTTGCTGTGCCCCAGCTCCGCGGGCGCCTCTTCGATCAGCGGCTCCGCGTCATCCTCCCTGAGACCACACACACAACCTGGCATCTTCATCGGATCCCCTCTGGTCACCATGCTAAACTACTCCACGCATTCATGCATGGTATACGTCCTGGTAGCTAAGACCTTGGTTTTAGTTACATTTCTCCATATCAAAAATGCTCCGTTAATTACGAGGGTTATTTTTTCATTTTTTGTCAACCTCCGACCGGCTGTAATAAATAAAAAACGGGAATGAATTGGGAAATTATTTTAACGTCAAAAGAAACATATATCTTTACTCTGACTAGATTTATTTGCTTGGTCATAATCCATTGCGAAATGAATGGCTGTCATAAGAAAACTAAACAATAAGACAAAAAGAACATAAATAAGCAGAGTATGCTTTAGTCATCAGGATACATACACAACATGAAATTCCGAAACTGGAATCTGGTCAGATAAAACAAGGAACAAAACAGAAAATAAAAGAAATAAGACAAATATATAAAAAAAGAAACCTAAGTTGATATGCAACACAACGATGAGACGAAACAAAAACACAAATTGAAATACAGCAAACGACACAACGATCAGACGAAACAAAACACAAAGATGTCGGACATAAACAGAAAAAACAACAAACGACACAAACGATGAGACGAAGCAAAACACAGCAGTTTTCCAAACAGTCAGTATTAACGACGTTTCGGGAACTGGAATCTGTTCCCGTCATCAGGTAGACACACAGGGTTCAAGAACACGAGTGCGACTGATGAGGAGACTGGAAAAACCATGGGTTTACTCATGCTCTTTACACTATTTTCCCACATAATCACCGTGCAGATTTAGGCATTTGTCGTACCGATGCACCAGCTTGTCGATATCCTCTGCAAAGAATAATGCCTCCTGCCTATTCAGCCTTGTCCCCTGAAACCTATTGTTACAAGCTGATGCATCGGTACGACAAATGCCTCAATCTACACGGTGATTATGTGGGTTAATAGTGCAAATATGTACGTTTCTTTTGACATTAAAGTAATTTCCCAATTCATTCCCGTTATTTTATTACAGCCGATCGGAAGTTGAAAAATAATAACCCTCGTATTTATAAATAAATCCGAGTAGAAAATAGAGAATGTGTTAACAGTTTATATTACGTGTTGATATATCTTTACTGTTTTAGCTGTGTATGCGTAATTGGAGATACCTAATTATTTACCGATTTCAGTCATTGCTTCTTAAAGTTCCAATGGAATAGCAAACGATTAAATCAATACACGCCGTTTTCGCGCCCCACGCATACGGGCAACGCGGTTGATGACACCCGAGCCAGTATAACTATTATCGCCTGCCAGTTTCCGTACCTAAAACGCGACATCTAGTGCTTGCTGTATAGGACTCTTAAGAGTTGGTGCACCGGACGAGTGAGACGTGCTGTAGTGTGGTACGGAAACTATTTTTTCATGTGTAACTATTAAAAATGTTTCTAATGAGTTCATATACGAAAAGAACACACCCTTTAAACTGTGTCCCTATGATTTATAAAATGTTACCCTCTTACTAAAAACATAATGATTCCCAAGCTCCTCAAAAGTGCTAAAAATCGGTTTTCACGTTGCTGTAGTTAAGAAAATATCGATCGTATTCGTTAAACTGAGATACAGAAACCTGCGTTAGACTTTACCACAAACTTCCCTGCAAATAAAACAGGGTCATCTCTTGAAGTCCCACTGAAGAACACGGTATACGTAAACGCTGCACGCTAGTTTAGTCCTTCGCGCCTAGAGGCGATGAAGTGTTAGACGTGCAGGGCGTGTTATGTCCGACTTTCGCCTTCCCCGTTTCCGTGCCCCAAACGTAAGGAGAAAGCTACCGTCCACTTACTCTTAAGAGGCTTATGCACCTGACGCATGAACGGTGCTGTAGCACAGACTAAATAGTAATACAGACGTGAAATGACGTGGCGGCTCGTTTGATATAGGCGAACTAGGCCGCTTATTGGCTGCCCGAGGCTGTAGACTCCAGCCCCGTGTCTGTTTGGCTCCTGCATGTTACTACAGGTTTCCTATTGGCCTGGCTGCCGACTAGCAGAGCAGCTGCCTCACGCTGATTGGCAGTAGGTGTTTCCGCCATGTTGCTGGCCAGGGAAGCCATTTTGCTGGCGTGTGTGACGGAGTTCGCCTTCCTG
>PNEQ01107103.1:0-18020 GCA_003012365.1 Medauroidea extradentata | reverse complement strand
TCATTTTTCGGATGTGCTAGTAGTCACGTCCGCCGCCCTCGAAGGGTTAAGACGCAGTTGGGACAGGTATCTATGACGTAGGTTAGGCGGGTTTCCCACTATGAGCCACCCGGGCTTTGAGTCATCGGCCAGCCCTCAAGGTGTTACGAAACAGCCGCCGACCACTGGCCTCCAGGAACATGGCACGCAACAATATATTTTTTTAAACACAGAAGTATTTTATTTTAATGTAGCTGAACTTGTAGCCTACAACACCGTTATTCACTGTGAATTTTTTTTTTAAGTTTGGTGAGTTGGTTTTTATGTCGTCCTTAAAACGTAAAACATGCAACAATTGGTTTTAACGAGCCATTACGCAAAAATTATGCGAGAAAAAAATATATAAGATTAAAATTTTGTCACATTCGCATCTAAAACAAGAAAAAAATATCTGTTTCAAATATATACATACATACATATATATATATATATATATATATATATATATATATATATATATACTATATACTATATATACATATATATATATACATATGTATATATATTATATATATATGTGTGTGTGTGTGTGTGTGTAGGTGATGAAAATTGCGGTAGCGGCTTAATTGGCGGAAATGGATGTAATTACCTTCCGGTTTGGTTTGAAAATCTTTGCAGGTTTTTTTTTTTTTTTTTTTTTACATTGGCATATTATCTCGGATATTACTCAGTGAAGTGTTAGGGCCATCTGTGAATGTTTCATAGAAGTGATTTATATATAAAAAAAGACTGTGCCAGTCCAGTGACTTGCGCTTAAAGACTAAATTGAGGCGTGATACGCGTACTGTCTCGACCTTACCGTCTTCATACATATTAGTATCTAATGCGCAAAAATCGTCCACCCCACCTTACATCTTCTTGGAAAGAAAAGTACGGAATACATTTTGCTTACGATATTTACTTACTTGCGTTTCAGTTTCACCGTGTTTTCGCAACCACCCGGGCATGCTTCTGACAAAGTAATTACTGGTAAAATTTGTGAAATCGATTTAATTGCGGTACTCGGGGTACTTTCACGTATCCCACTCTTTACAGCATAGTTATTTCACCTTTAAAGCTTCCCGTTTATTGCGTAGTTACGTTGGTATTTTGTGCGACCGACCGAATAAACTTCGCCGCAGGGCTGGTGAAAACACATGCAAATATTGCACAAGCAAGCCGACCAGCCAGTGGTGTGTGAAGTGAACCACTTGGTGCTAGCGCCATGGACTTTCCGCGAAAATAATTCTGCCCCAGTTAGTTTCAGTATCTTACGTGCACATCTGCGGTTTTGCCACATAGCCGGTGATTGTATGTAGTAACTCCCACGTGTCTCGGGGTTCTACCAGCAAACTACAGACGTATGGTGTTTCAGTAACATTACTGTCATTGGCACTGTCAAATGCGGGACTGTCACTTCACAAAGAGACGCTGTCAATAATTGAAGCAGAGTTACGTATCGTACAATACCAACATAGTTAAAACATATATAAATTTTTGAGTTACGTATGTGATGAAATATAGAATGGTTTCTCTAACTAATGTAACACTAACATAACCAACAGAATTATTACAAACATAAAAGAAAAACAAGTTTCCTTTTTAACATATTTGGCAAGTAACAGTAATGATTAATTCAAGACTAACCTTTGTGTTATTTATGTAGTACGAAGGTAAACAACCGAAATTATGTATCAGTGCAATAGGAAAATGTTTTGTGTTGCAATAATATTACACTGTATTCATACAAAAATCGGAGGCATGTATGTATGTACCACTGCATTTATCTCAAAGTGAAATATTTTGAGTTATGTTGGTATTGCATGTGTGCGTGTTAGGCACTGAAACAAACTGGGGCAAATTCATTTAGTGAAACGTTCATTGCCATACTTGTTGCGCATTTGCTTTTGTCTTAGTCAGCTGCAGTGTTGTGTATTTGAATGGACCTGCAGTCTACACACAGTAAAAAAAAAAATTGTACATTTGAATGGAAAATCTTGTAAACTAATATCAGAACGTATATCAGTCAGGTAATAAAAGTGAGATGTCAGAAATCTTTTAAAGTGGTTACAAATATTGTGAACACCTTTAGGAACTAGTATAATACATGTTAATGAGTAAATAAACCTAGGAGACATGTCACATTTTACAAAACATTTCGTACTTTTACAAAAAAAATTTATAACACTACTAACAATTGTTGCAAAGTGAACCAGATATTATCTGTAAATATACAATTTTTGTTTGTAAACGTACGGAAATGTTTGTAAATATGCAAATAAATTTGTAAAAGTACAATTTTTGTAAATTTTACAAACAATTTTCGTAGTGTTACAAAAACTTTTCGAAACAGGTTTACAAAAAAAAATTTTTGTAAAAGTACAAAAATTTTTTTACTGTGTAGGATGCTCCAATGATATTGTAATGCATCTCATGCTGGGGTATCTTCGATATAGTCTTAAATTACGGTTCGAAACTGCAACACTTTTGATTATTTCATTAGTTATAGTCCCGGCTCTCCGGGTTTGATTCCCGCCGGGGTCGACCCAGATCTTCGCATGTGGGTGTCGAGGACGATGTTGTTTGCTGGCGTTCCACCTCGGCGATCTCACGGTTCCTCCTGGTCTTGAATTTTCCGTTTACAAATAAGAATATGTACATTGTAGTAGGTGGTAGATAAATAAACGCTGAAAACATAAATTGATTTCTACGGTTTTTTTTAAGCCAACATTGATAAATACTCAATGACTATCCTAGATAACGGCATTTGCCAACTTTATGAGTAAATATTTATCAATAATTACTAATTCGTTACGCGTGATCTCTTGCGCCGCAGTTTAATGCACGAGGTTCCGGCGTCAGAGATTGTGCCTCAGAAGTTCGTAACACTGGAAACAATTTTGTTTAAAACGTTGGCTAAAACTATTGTCTAGGATTGCTATTGTTTAATTTTCGAAAATTGGCTCCAAGAAATCTACAGTTATAGATTAATGCTGTTGGCGTTGAATTATGTACCAGGCCCTCTTACGGGTGTTCACGTGGCAAAAATGCATAATTTTATTTTTGTACGTCATAGTTTTTGTTTTATAGACGTTACTTGTGACTACATTGTACACTTGTAAATTTTTTTAGCCCTCATAGTTTTTCCATAGCGTATGTCAAAGTTAGAATTTGCAAAGTTACGGGAACATATGAATAAGAAAAACCAAGTGACTTACCCAAATGAAATAATTTACACTGAAATGAGATATTATGGACAACATAAAAAATAGTTAGTAAATTTACCAGACATGCGTATAGGAGCGCTAAATATTAGGTATGGTAGAATAGTTTCCCAGACATGCATGGCAGCACTCCTAAACCTTTTTATAAAAGAGTCAAATGTATACTGAAGTTACCAGACTTGTATTGTAACAACTGTAAAGGTTTGCATATTTACAAAACGGAAGTATGGTAACTGTCCCATACTGCGTCTGGGATAATAACTTCCTAAACGTTCAAGGAAGTTTTTTTACAGTGGCTATACTATTTAAAAACATACAACGAAGTCATTATGTATTTTTTAAATATTGTCATAAATAAAGTAAATAGTAATTATTTGCAGACTTTTTTTATAAAGTACAAAGGAATCTCAGTGTGTATTTTTAAATATTTTGACATACGGCCCATAATATCTCATTTCAGTGTAAATTATTTCATTAGAATAAGACATGGTTTTTGTTATTACTATGTTCCGTAACTTGCCAATTTTAACTTTGTCACGTCACTATGGGAAAACTATAAGAGTTAAAAAATGTTTACAAGTGGAAAATGTAGTCAAAAGTAACGTCTATAAAACTGTCACTATGCCGTGCAAATATAAAATTACGAATTTTTGCCACGCGAACGTCCATGCTGCGTTCCACACTCTTATAGTGCCTTGTGATGTACAGGGAAGTACATTATTTTACGAAACTATTGTCTGTCTCGTGTAACTTTTCCATATTTTGACTTTTCTCTTCTGAGAAATGTGCCTGGCAGTTCCATTTTTGAACCTTTAAACCTACCTGGCTTCCTGGAAAATCACTGTATCCACAAACCTCTTTACAAACACACTTCTCAGAAGTAAACTGTCAAAATATGGAATTCTTACATGGTATGTTGTACTATATACGACATGCGCCCATTGTGGCAATGAACGAAAACTCATTTTGTACAAAGACGGAATGTTATTGTTAAAAGCACAGTGTCCGTTGAAAACATTGCTTCTAAACCCTCCAACGTAGTAAAAAACTACATACTCGACTATCGTACTTAGAAATACACTAACCAGATGTATACGAAACTCAGAAACCTTCACTGAACTATGCTTTACAATTTCCATCATAAAGGCTCGGTTTCAGTCGCCATACTGAATTGTATTATTTTCTCCTTTTTTTGTAATTCTGAGTTAAATATGCGACTGTACCGCAAATTCTGTTTATCTTGTGCTACAGTACAGACATTGCGATTTAGCTGTTAAAGGTGCCGCCTACCCGCTCGTGAGAGGCTCAAAAGCGACGGAGCTGTAGGAACGACCTTGAAGCGCACATCAAATGCCGTGTCGCCTCAACGAGCCAAGCGCTGAACTAGCGTGCAAGCTTCCCGCCGAACGGTTTTTACTATGGGACATTAAGCGGTGACCATATAATTTTATTGCTGGAAAGTCTGCAACTAAGTTCAGTGCAGGTCGCAATCTAAGTTTCACATATATCCGGTTAGTACATTTTGAAGTACGGCAGTCTGAAAAGGCGGATTTTAGCAATGTTAGAGTGCTTAGAAACAACGTTTTTAATGAGCGTGGCGTCTTAACAGTAAGGTTCCGACCTAGTCTGAAGTTTGTTTTCTTTTCGTACGTTGGCACAGTGGGTAACCGTGCAATATTTTCACAGGAAAAATAACCTGTTTGCGAACACACTGCAACGCATTTGAAGCGTGGGGTAGGCGGCCGTCTTAAGTTATAATTACGCCGCAGTCTGTGTGGCAAAATTTTTAAATTCATAATTTGCCCGACTAATTGCGACATAACTATACATTACTAGCACAATTGCCATGCTTGTACTTGTGAATAAAATTGGCAGTATAGTCACAGATTTCACATTTTTACTCTCAGAAAAAAAAATATGAGAAATAATAGAATTCAATATGGCGACTTAAACCGCACCTTAAAAATTATATTTCCAGTGCTTGAAGTTCCATGGTACAAATGTACCGGCGGGAATTTCGCACGCTAGTTCAGCGCTTAGCCCGTTGTGGCGATGCGGCCATTTGATGCACTCATCAAGGTCGACCTTGTATCTCTGTTGCTTATATGTATTTTGAAGCAACAAATACAAATACAAACATGGCTTGCGATGCATGGTCCTTCCAATTAGGCTGTGTTAAAGTGTGCGAGGCAGGAGCGGTAAGGTTGCCGTTGACCGAAGTATGTAATGCATTGTCGCCTCTCCGCGCAAGTCGCTCAGATGGCGTGCAGTACTTTACTGTTATCATTTTTACTGTAAGACTTAAAGCGGTGACCATATTATTTTATTTATGGCCAGCATAGTTCAAAGTCTAACGCTTGTTTCTATAACTGTGTTATTCGAATCCGGTTGTTATTTTTCCCACATACGACAGTCTGGAAAACCCGTTTTTAGCAGTTTTGAGGGGCTCGAAAATGGAGCTGCTAATAAACGTGCCGAATTTTAAAACTATAGCGACGTAGTTTGAAGTGTGTGTCATTTTCGTTGATATACAAATATAATGCGTGTTAAATAGTTTCGTCATAAAAAGAATAGATGTAACTCGCTGCAGTGTATTTGAAGCGAAGGTACACACACATCTTATTGGCCCATATCGAATTTTATTATTTTTTGCTTTTTTGGAATTCTGAGAAGAAAAATGTTAAATCGGTGACTGTACCGCAAATTATGTTTACCTCGAGCTACAATACAAGCGTGGCAACAGAGCTAGTAATGTATAGTTAGGTCGCAATTTGTCTGGCAAATTATGAATTTTAAAAAAATATGCCACACACATTGCGGCGTAATTATGTTAACAGCTAAATCGCAAGGTCTGTACTGTAGCGAAATGTGAATAGAATTTGAGGTTTAATCACATATTTAACACTTTTCTCCTTAGAGTTCCAAAAGAGCGAAAAATAATAAAATTCAATATGGCGACTGAAATCGAGCCGTAAGTGCGCAGACATAGGTATGCGTATTCGCCTGATCTCGCCCGGGGTCGCGGCGGCTCCAAGGACGTGGGACGTTTTCCCCGAGACAAAGAGAACAACAAAGCAAGGTAAAAACTGTGCAGAGCAGCGCCATTATGCATGCACAATTTCCCTCTTCTTTGCTACGGTCATAATGGGCTTGGCGCGCTGTCTGCCCGCGGGACACCACAGTGTCGAGAGAACGTGCGGACAAGATCGCAGCATCGCGCCGAGGTTTATTCCTTTGGGCGAACTTTCCTGGAGAAACAGTCTGTTACATCTGCGCTTCAGACAAAACCCGTGTGCCACACGGTCATTTCAACAATTTAGAAACTCTACTGTTGCAAAAAATTGCTCTGAAAAAAAAAATAGCATTTAGTACTATAAAGTTATAGGCCTATAGAATGAAACAACAGAGGCAATCTAATTATTTTAAATAGCAATTACAATATACTTATGTTACAATTTTCTGTGCATTTTTTTTTTTCATTTGCACCGTGCGGCACCTGTATATAAGTGTACACGTGAACATTCGATGTAGTGCATTATATTAACTCTGAAAAATATTTATGAATTTAACGGATACTTATAAGTCGACGTAGTTTAAGTAAAAATAGTTAAATAAGTGTTCATTCTTTAATTTCTTATATCAAAATTAAAGTTAAACTAACGACGTCATAAATAAACAAGTTTCGCCAGTTTTTTTTTCCGAATTATTTGGTTTAGTTTTTCTATAACGATTTTCCAATTTCTGAAAATTTTAACTGAACGCTTTCAACCTGAATGAATCTGCTACGTCTTCGTAAAAGCGCTGGATACATGGATCTGTTTATATTCGTGACATAGTGTTTTACTTTAATACTATTCGTGCGATGTTTCAATAAAGCGTATCGTGCGAAAATATAAATTTTATGATATTTTACTAACATTTTAAAAGTATTATGTGGAATAATTATTTTCGATGTGGTGTTACAGTATATTATGTTTATCCGTAAATAAAACGTGGTAATACAATAATTTCAAAGTATCTCTACAGCTGTTGTTATTATAAATAAAATTCAAATATTTTAATTTTACAGTGTTTTATAATGTATTACTTGCTGTAAATGCGCATAGAATTTTATAAACAGATCCATGTAAGATATATGTTTGTAGTTCACGGCACTTCATTACTCTCACATCTTCATGAAATAATTGAGGGTAGTATAAAGTGCAAGAAAATATAAACTAGTATAGACTGGGCAGGACAAAATTTCAGCTTGAGACGTACAAACAGTAACCTTGAAATTTTCATGCTTGTAATAGACACGAGAGCGGTTTTATGATCAATTCTGTGTTAACTTGCATGAGAGCAGGGTAAGCTGCTGTTAGCAAGTGAAACACGCCAAGTGTCACAAATAATTGTAAACAGTAGTCATAACCAAAATTAAAGTGAAGTGAAAATGAATGCGCAGTTTTCAAATTATCAAAGAAAGAAACACAAAACGATTATTTCGTGTAATATAAATAAAACAACGCTTAAGAAAATACGTGCTACGTTCGTCTCATTTGCTACTTGATAAAATAATTTAAGGAAAAAAAAATTTAGGCTTTTTTTATTTACGCTGTGTTTTTATATAGTTCTTGAGTTTTGTAAGTTTAAATTTTAATTTTTAGTATTTTTGTTAAATAAAAATATTTAATTTTTGTTTTGTATATAACTTGTAGCCTACATCGGTGTGAATTATTCCAATTTGGAAACTCGGTTGATATTAGCCTAGTGTCGTTCATAAAGCCGTGACATGCAAAGATTAACTTTGTGCAGAATCTATGATAGATAAAAATTTCATAAAAGCTCAATATAGACACAATTTTTTTTTTCAAAAAAAAATATAATGTACAAATAATAATAATTTTGAAAATTGCTGTCATTATAAGTAGTCTTATTGTTCACATTGGTGCAATAAACCGAAAAATTTCTTAACGGAATGCTTTAAAAAATTTGAATACTACGAACACTCATGTGGTGCATAATTATATGTAGGTGTCTTGCAAAATAAAGTACCGTTCGTTTTCAAGAATAATTTTGCTTGAATATGGTTTACTTTTATTACAAAATTGTTGATACTTTGGGTGCAAAAACCTGAAAAACTATTAAGTTTATTGCTACCAAACACACATGGGTAGGATATTTGTAACAAATCATTGTAGGGATTCTTCGATATGAACATAATCCGGCTTTAAAAATATTTCCAGAATCGTTGTATAACTAGGGTGTTCAGGTGCGATAAAGTCATAATTTTATATTTATGTGAAATAGTGTTAGTTTTGTATACGATACTTGTGAGTGCAGTTTCCGCTTACAAAACAATTTTGCCCGGGTAGTTTTCTCATAACGGTTCGTCAAAGTAAAAATTAGCATGTTCTACTTCCATGCAGATAGTGAAAACCAATTGACATACGGACGTGAAATAATTCACAGTGAAATAACATACTGTGGGCTACGTAATAAAACACGTGAAAAATTCCCGCGAACTATTTATGCATTTTTAAAAATTTGCTGCATTTCCAACTTTCTTACTGTTTTTTGCGATTTTTTTTAATTTAAAATATTGCGTTGTGGTTTTTTAAATGTTTTATTGCATAGCTCATGGGATGTAAGTTCACAGTGAATTATTTTGTTTCACTATTTGCATGGCAGCAGAACATGTAAATTTTGACTTTGACGCACGGTTATGAGAAAACTATGCAAGTTAAAATTGTTTCGTAAGAGGAAACTGCACTCACAAGTGTCTTCTACAAAACTAACAATATTTCATGTAAATATAAAATTATGATTTTATCGCACTTGAACATCCTTAATACATTGAATTGCTGGGACGCGTCTAGACGCAACAGGGGAAGATACAAAACCTGCTTAGGTAAGAAAATCTACCTTACTCCAGTAGGTTACTTGTAAACACCTCTAGTTCGTATTTCGAGGAAACTAGCGATCGCGTGACCGCGTCGCGGCGCGCCTATTGATATGGCCCCGGCCTAAGGGGTGGGGGAAAACAAGAAAAGTAAAAAACGCGAAGCACTGACTCTATCTCTCTGCCGGAATAAATTGTTGTGGACACGGAGCTCGAGGCGACGCGCACGCACACACGCGTGGGCGGGCCTGGCCAGCCAATAAAGGCGGTGATTTCACTTGCGAAGCACGCGAGTGACGCCCTTAGGCGGAGCCAGTTCCACATCCGTCACCGGAGATATAGTCTATCCCTGGAACGTGCGCAATTTTTGACGGCTTGAAGAATGTAGTTTCAAATTATAAATAGGATAGATTATTTTTAGGAAATATTCTCGACCCAATGAAGGGCGCGGTTCACATCGCTTTTCAACGTCTTTTTTATTTATTACCAGATATATATTTTTTATTTTAGACATAAACTGTGATTAAATCTTCCTCGTAGGAAATTTTTGTATCCCGTATAGTTTTTGCGTAATGAGTCGTAAACTTCAAAATATGCACTTTGCGGTTTTATGTACGCCACTAAAACCGACATACGAAACCGAAAAAATTCACAGAGTATAGCAATGTTGTAGGCTGTGATTTGACACACATAAAAATAAGTAAATATATATTTATGTATTTAAAAAAAATTGTTGAAATGTTTAAATTTTCACTTTAAAATTTAGCATTTTTTATTAAATACAAAGAGGGAAGTTCACGCAAAAATTTTGTTATTTTAATAATTTTTATGTTTATACTATATATAGTTTGTTTTGTTGACACACATTGTGACAATTTTTCACGATAGTAAAATTTCTAGCTTTCATAGTTTTTGTATAGGTAATGACATGTAAAAGCCAAAATTTGCATAAAACAGTTTCCGGTTTTGTACAAGAAACGGAAACCAAACGACTTAGAGAACCGAAATAATTCACTGTGAAGAAAAGTTTCACGGGCTACAACTAGACATGCATAAAAACATTGCATTGAAATTTTTTGTATTAAAAAATCCATAAAGTTATATTTTTTTTATATTTTAAATTCAGAATCGTTTTAAAAATACAAAAAAACATTCAATGAGATTTTTTATTCGTGTCTAGACGCAGCCCTCGACACTGTTTTTCTGTGGGAAGTATTTCATTTCTGTATATCAGTTGATTTTCGTTTCCTGTATAAAACGGTTTTATGCAAATTTTGACTTTGACGTGCCACTTTTCAAAAACTATGGAAGCTAGAAAAATTGTTTTTTACTGTGAAAAAAATCACAATATATGCCTATAAAACAAAGTAAGTCGCGTGCAAATATAAACATTATTAAAACAATTAAAAATTTTTAGGGGTGCCTTCCCCTCCCACTGTTTTTTTTTTTTTTTAAGTAGAATCTCCTACTTGCGAGTTAGAGGTTCAGATCGACGGAGTTATATAGGCGGTCTTGAAGTGCGTATCGTATGCTGCATCGTGGCAATGGGCCAATCACTGAACTTGCATGCAAGGTTCCCGCAGATCTATTTTACTATGTGACTCTAAGCGGAGACCATATACCTAATGTTATTGGTTGAAAGTCCTTAGCTAAGTTCGCGCAGTTTTCTGTCCGAGTTTCGCATTGATCCTGTTAGAATATTTTGTTTGAAAAAGCCGTTATTGACTATGTTGGAGGACTAGGGTATGTATCTTAATGGACATTCTGTCCTTGTCCAAAGTTTTTTTTTACTTTCGTACACTGGTAATATTGGCAAATGTGGAGTAGTTTCGTGCAATAAAAAATTCCCCGCACATTAAAACGGATTTGAAGTGCGCTGTAGTCGGCGCGCTTAACAGCAGATAAACTCATAGAAACAGAATTACGGTGCAAAATGGACCACAGAAGAGTTCCCAGCATAACTTAATGAAATGCTCACGTTTGTGTTATGGGCTGTAACTACAGATATAAACAGTGTTCGTATCTGCAGGGAATGTTGTCGATCTTGGAGGTAACGAAAACCCGCCGAATGTTCACGTAACATACGCTAAATCCCCGCAGAATAGTAAAGATACAGGGAAGTGTATGTAAAATTATCGTTCTAAGAGATGTAGGGGGAGGGAGGGGCAAACTTTCCCCGGCGAGGGGTTAGAGGGGGCGCTAGTGGTACCGAATATGTTTACTTGGAAATGAAATATAAATGTGTGTAAAAATATACAATATCTATACAAATATTTAGACTTTTGCTAGGTTTGTATTTTTATTAACCTTGAACAACATACAATGTTATAAACACAGTATTTATAATTAGAATGCACATTTAAAACACTAAAACACTACTAATGGTAGCTAGTAGTACAGGTTTTATATATTTGTACTCAATTTATACTCTTATTTACGCGAGCGCAAAGCAACGTTACGTTTATTACAGTAATTTGGGGCAACTTTGTACCACCAGCATAGTGTAAATTCAAATGAAGTATTTGTGAATCAAAAAATTCAGCTGTGTTATAGATGAATGAATTTGTTAATCTCGAAGTTTGCATAGTGATTGAATACCCCATTACTATGGTATAAAATTAAATGCCTGATATAATGTTATCCCAAAATGGTACAAAGTTACCCCAAATGACTGTACGGTTGGGTTGATTGGACTGGTGGAAATAGTGTGGGGGGGGGGGGGAGCAAATCATAATTCTTTCCTCGGGCGAAGGAAAGCATAGAACCGTCCGTAAATATGAATAACTTAAAGGCTTCTGCCTACCTCGGAGCGCGGCGGGAGCAAGGATAGGGTTTTACGTGTTAAACTAAATTCCGTGTAGCTCTGTCACTCTTTGAGATATTGCTTTCGGATGAAAACCATTTTCTGCATTGAAAAGAGGAAAATACTGCGACGTAAACGAAAATGTGAAAAGAATTTTATGAATATAGGGTTTCAAGGGTTTAATCGGCATAAAAACACTTATTTGCTCATAGTTTTCAGGGTATTGATATAACTTGCTATAAGATTCCGTAGCAGTGTGGGCCGTATCGTACTGTACAAAAAAGTCAGTGGTGGCGTATATGTAGGTTTGAAAGTGAGATATTTAGAAATATAATTTAACCTGTAACGCCCTATCCTTGCTGCCGCCGGAGCTCTGAGGTAGGCAGAGTCCTTAAACTGTTTCGTTTAAAAAATAATACACGTAATTTGCTACAACACCGTCCATGCGCCAAGCGAGGACTTCACTTGAACCGAACTGTACTCCAGTGAATATTCTTCTGCTACCCAGTAAAATAAGTATTTCTCCACTAATGCTTTTAAATATCGACAAAGTTAGCGGAGTTTGGCAACACTGTTTGCGTGATGCGCTGGTGAGAGGGTTTTAAATATCGACAAAGTTAGCGGAGTTTGGCAACACTGTTTGCGTGATGCGCTGGTGAGAGGGTTTTAAATATCGACAAAGTTAGCGGAGTTTGGCAACACTGTTTGCGGGATGCGGAGGTGAGAGGGTTTTAAATACCGACAAAGTTAGCGGTGTTTGGCAACACTGTTTGCGGGATGAGGAGACGAGAGGGTTCGGCCTTGCAGCGGGAGGAGTTCTAAATTCTTCCTTTGTCGGAGCGTGCATCTGGTCCAGGCGAAAGCAAGGACGACCACTCGCGGCGCGGAACCAAGGTTTGTTCAACTCGTACCGTAATCAAGTCGTCGCGCATGCGCAGTGCTGCGGCACCAGGGTCGTTTACCAAGAGACCCCGCGTCTTGTCAAACTAGTCCTTTTTTACCTCGTACGAGTGTCCATGCAGGGATTGTGGTTTTCGTAACTCTTCGTTCTTCTGCTCGAAACTGTTTACATTTCTCCACGACCTACCTCGCCAGCACACACTGTTTTGTTTTCTTACATTTGAATAAATCGTAATATTTCTTTGGGCTCTAATTGTAACCATCTAATGCCGAAGTAGAAGAGCTGCTACCTGCCATTCAGTCAGTTAATTTTTCTTTAGGCCAATTTGGCAATGGACTTCGTCATAAAAATAACAATAGACAGCACAATTAACAGTCACGCAATTAAATAAATACAGTTAATAACATCATAACGCAAAATACACAAAAGTTTAAAATGTACAATTTGTCACAGAACTAGATAGATACACGTCAACACAAAATGTTAACCAACTACTTAAAAATCACTGATTTAAATTTGTTTCAGTTTTATCGTGTGTGCCGCACTGTCCAATTCATTAAAAATCGTCTAAAATTGACATGACAAGAATGTATTGGTTCGTGGGCGGGCCATACGCTCATGTTTTGTTGACCAAACTTTGTTAAATGAAAATGTACAAAAACATAAAACAGCAATCCCGGAGGAATTCGGTCAGTTTTTTTTATTTTTAACAGCAAGAATTCTGAAGATATAATTCAGTAAAATTTCTACAACGCCCAGGCAAAAAGACGGACACAAAGAAAAAAACCCCGTTCCCAATATGAATAAAAGATGAAAGTATAGACAAAACAGTGGATAGTGAACAGCAAACAAAATGATAGAAGACGACACAACACAAGTTCCATTCAACGAAAAAATACATTTCGGGAATTGCAATATATTCCCGTCTTCAGGCCGAGATACAGCTGGTCGGAACACCAATAATTATCGCACTTAATAAAAATATTTTTTAGAACGCTATGCAACGAAAAATACGGAATTTTATAACTGCGCTTAACACACTTTATCTCTACGAATTACATTAATAGTAATCTCACACAAATAAAATAATGTTCCCTTCCGTTGTTTTCGTACAAGCATATGTCAAAATAGTGAATTGACTATTTTGGCTACTTACCCAAAGTGAAAACTTTTCAAACAATACAAATTAATTAATTTAGAATGAAAGTAAATGTAGGTACATATTGACACCTTTTTGGAAATTATGTAAAGGTTTATATATCTTTGAGTTCCTGTATTTTTTTTAAATAATTAATAAGCTTAATACATATACTTTCACTAAAGATTATTTTATTCGTATCGTTTGAATAGTTTTCAGTATGGGAAAGTAACGAAAATAGTCAACTCACTACTTTGACATGCGTTTGTACTAAAACAATGGTACCAAAATTATTTATTTGTGGGAAATTACCATTAATGTAATGCGTAACAGTTTGACAGTGTTTAGTACAATTATAAAACTACGAATTTTTCGATGCAAGAGTATGGAAGGGTACGATGTCGAAAGAACGACTGGAAAACTCAATCTTAAATAAAATCTTAACTACTCATCAAAATTCAATGATATATTTTTGCCTAGTAGATATTTTATCATCGGACGTTTATTTATAACGCAATGTGCGGTAGTATACTTTAGTTTTTAGAAACCACAAAATCTACAAAATTGGAAAACTGTCATTTTTATAATTTTTAGTATGATAATATCTAAGCATCTAAAATAACAGAATTAAAACAATTCTCGCGTTTTGATTTGAAATTAATTTTACTATTCGAAATATGGATGTCCGCTCGACTTCGTACCTTTCCATACCTCTTAAATTAGCCTTCATACGGAGCAATATACAAATGAATTATTGTCCCTGGAGAACTGAAGTATATGCTAATGTACAACTCGCTCCAGTCGACGTCATAGATTGCAACTACTGTTAGATCACGTCTTGTCAGCTGTCGCATGCACTGTTACGTCGTGTCGGTCGTCTTTTGAAGCGGCACGGTAGGAAACAAGTTGCGTCATTGTCACGTGTTTGAAGTAAAGAAGCTCGGCCGCGCTACCGGCAAATTAGTCCTTGACGTCAAGCAGACGCCGCGTCGCTTTTGTTTTGTTGCCCTCACCTGCCCGACACACGTACTGCCACCTGCTGCTCGCGAAAGAGGGGGGAACGGGAGAGGTTGGCACACCTGCTGTGGCGTCGTACAGCACACTACGTTAAATAAACTTGCTTGCTAAGCTCATTTCCTGTTCGCTTGGCAATGTACTTCATGTGCGTTTGAAGCGGGCATTTACTGTACAATATGTGTCTTAAATTATGTCCGGCGGTGCTCAAAATTTTTTTAAATAATATATTTTTTGTGCCGGTACTGAAGAGAGGTGAATACTGCTACAAGAGCAAAAAGTGCAAATGTAGGAACAATTTTATGGTATTGTGTTTCCAAGTGTTTTTCGATAGCGAAACACAGTTTTATAGTACCGTCAACTGGGTGGCTTTGTCTACCTTGAGGTGACTTTGTCCCACTACTTGGAAAAACATTATTGTGCTATATCCTTTACTGGTATAAAGAAACAAGATGGCGATCGTGGATTCTCCTTAGTAGAGTTAATGGATTGAATAAAAAAAATTACGGGCTACTGCATTGTTGATGACACAGTTGGTGCTACTGCAGTTATGTTATTGTTTATGTACAAATAACGGAGAGATTGTCTCGCCCATCGATCTGTATGTCTATTTATGCTATATAATGCAATGAGACAGTCACCCCATGTC
Source organism: Medauroidea extradentata (assembly GCA_003012365.1). NCBI lineage: Eukaryota > Metazoa > Arthropoda > Insecta > Phasmatodea > Phasmatidae > Medauroidea > Medauroidea extradentata. The sequence goes on along the minus strand of PNEQ01107103.1, from coordinate 2,392 downwards.
GAGGTGAGTATTGTCCCACTTTTTTATAAATTAATTACGAAGGTAAGGAAATTTATAAAGTTTTGTATTGTGATGTCAAATTGTTCGTTGGAATCTCTTCTATTAAATAAAAATATGTTATTGTAATAACTTTAAGCTGCCAGTTAGTTTATGCAGTTTATAAGACAAAGGGAGTGAAAAGTGAGCCAAAGTCACAACAGTTGACGGTATTCCAAATAACTTATATGAATCTCACCAGTGTGGGCTCCTCAGCGAAGACAAAAAAAAAAAAAAACAGTGGTGGCATGTATGTAGATTCGTTAGGTAATAATTTAACATGTAAGACCCTGTCCTTAACTCATTCCGGGGTTCCGGATAGGCAACATCCTTGAGAGTTAGTGGACCTTAACTTTTTTTTTCGTTAGAGGCACGGACAGGGGAAAGCGATAAGTCGAATATAACACTTCCGTCAAGCACCTTATCGCCTCTATAGGCGTGAAGTACTAATACATGGGACTTCAAGCGATTGCGTTGTTAATTTATTTCTGTAAAGTATGTTGTTAAGTCCATTGCAGATTTCTGTGATTTTGTTTTATCGTTACGGTTGATATTTTCCCAACTACAGCAACGTGGACTAATTTTTCCCACTTTTAACGTAGTTGGTTATAATGTTTTTTATTAGCGGACAAAATTTTTTAAAACCATAGACACACAGTTTAAAGTGTCTCCTTTTTTGTAGATAAACTCATCAGAAACATTTTTATACAAGAAAAAACTCATTCCGAAATACACCACAAGAAGCTAACAGTTCGTTTAGCTATAAACTTGGTTCGTTGTAATTAGGAGGAATGACGCCATTTGCTAAAAACCAAATATTTGATCGTGATTGAACGGTGTTCGTTTTTCAATGTTCAAATACATAAAATCCTTTTATTTTAATTTTTAAAATAAGAAATTCGAAAATATGTTCTGTGTTTTTCATGACTTTTGTCACGTAGCCAGGGCCATCTAATTTCAATGTAAATTATTTTATTTCAGTAGGTATGTTGGTTTATGTTGGGTGCGTGCTCCTGTAAATTTCGTTTTGACATGCCATTACGTTAATACTACGCATGCTAAAGATTTTCCATGAGAGGAAATATAGATAATTAGCAAAGTCTTGCAAACTGTCATTAAATTGCATAAATGTAAAATTATGACATTCACATATGAAGCAGCCTTAAATATCATCATTCCATATGCCTACCTTATAATCATAATTTTCCTGAGGAGCGTGGAGGAACTCCGGCATCCCTTTTTAATGTTAACAGCATGAGTCCGAGTTTCTTCGCACTCAAAATAGAAATCTTCTTAAACCCAGACGAGATCCGGTAGCGTAAAATTAATTGCTTTGTAACTTTATTGCAAATATATTTTGCCATGTGAAATTATTCTAGTCAAACGGTATAAATATTTTAGCTCATTTATCAATTAAAAGAAAAATTAGTTTTTAAACAGCTAACATTCTGTATTGTTTCGACAAAATCAGAATATGTAGTTAAAGTCAGTTATAACAAAGTTACTGAGCGATATTACGATGTCCGCTCCCGCTTGTGTTTCAAAAAATAATAATCGTCAAAAATGTAGAAATTCGGGAAAGCCTTCATAAAGACCTAAGCAAGTGTTTTTGAAGGGAGATGGTAAAATAGATATCTCATCGTTGGTTGCAATGGAGCGGACGTATAAGCAGGCCGGCGTGTGGAAGGCGGTTTCCCACGGTGCGTCTCTGCATAGTGTTTATGCCGGGCGGGGAGGGGGTGGATGCAGTGTCACCCAATGTGTGCGTGAGGCGCGGAGGCATTGTGTGTAGCGGGAACCTCGCCTCACTGCCCTACAATGGACCATTCACATCCTCGCTCCGCTGGTACTACCTGTGTGCGAGCAGGGCGCCATCCACCTGCACCTACAACCAACCCTCCCAATCCCTTTACCTCTGCTCGTGTGTTGCTAGCCCATCCTGTAACCCCTACCCCATCTCATTTTCTCCGTATAAACCTTGTTTCACACATCCACAGATCGTACATAACAGTGTCTCCGGATATTTCAGTATAAACGTGATTTCCCCGTCTCATCTTCCCCATATAACCCTTGTTTCACACGTCCACAGATCATACAGAACAGTGTCGCCAGATATTTCAGTGTACCCGTGATTACCCCGTCTCATATTCTCAACACAAATCTTGTTTCGTACGTTCACAAATCATACAGAACAGATTCGCCAGATATTTCAGTGTACCCGTGATTACCCCGTCTCATATTCTCAACATAAATCTTGTTTCGTACGTTCACAAATCATACAGAACAGATTCGCCAGATATTTCAGTGTACCCGTGATTACCCCGTCTCATATTCTCAACATAAATCTTGTTTCGTA
>PNEQ01107102.1:0-18020 GCA_003012365.1 Medauroidea extradentata | reverse complement strand
GTGGAATTCCTGGTTTTCATCTGTACAGTACTTGGCTAAGTACATTGACTCAATCATATCATTCTTCAAAACAGAATGTGAACTAAGGAATAGCAGCATTATCACCATTCTTCAAATGTTCGAAAACCCAAATTTGGCCCAACAACTCAAAATTCAAATAATTTTTGTCAGTGATGTATGTGTGAAGATAAAGACTCTTATCACAGAGCTTGAAGGTTCAAAGTACCCATATGCACACAAGTTGTGGGACGAGTTAGTAACTCTCCAGAGCTGTCTGCAGCGCTTCAGTGATGGCAACTTTCCAAAGGCAACAACAGAAGTTTTAAATACATGTACAACTGCTATCCAGAAAGAAGCTGTAAAATCACAGCTTAAGTCCTGCATGCTGAGATGTCTCCATACTCTCTCCAACCACCTGGTCAATGGTGACACTAACCTTTTTTATCAGGCTATGAATTCTCTGTTCAATCCTGCTGTTGCTGGCCAGAAGTTGGTGGTGGATACAGACATTTTGGAGCAACGTAGGAAAAGATTACCACTTCTGGCAAAACTGGATACTGACACTGTCACTGACGGGTATATTTATTTTCACAGACAGCTGCTGTCTAATTTGAAAGAAGGAGGCGAGCTGGATTTAATACAGCTCTTGCTGTCTGTGAAAATAAAGTATCCTCAGTTTGCTGTAGCAGCTTTGAAAAGTGTTTGGTCACCAGTAAATAGTGTGGATGCTGAACGATTTTTCAGCACATACAATTTGATTGTAACAGACAAGAGAACCAACATGACAGAAAAAACTGTTGAAACATGTGCCATGCTTTCTTTCAATTCTGCTGCATGATTTTTGTTTTATTACAGACTGGTTTTTGACAACTTTGTGCTTGTGTTACCATACCTACATATGTAAAGTTCATTTCTGAGTACTTAGGCCTATTTATCTATTGATTTTAGCTCACAAAAAACTGTTGAACCATATGACATGATTAATTTTTATTCTCTTATAAGATATTTTTTTTAGTACCTAAGTTAATTTTTTGACAAATTTTGCTTAGTGTATGTAGGGCCTATGTACTTATTTCAATGTATACAGATGTAAAGAACTTAATCTCATTTTAGTAAATTCTTAATATTCTTAAAACACATTATAAAATATTTTTTTATCTAATTGTAGTGAAAATTTCTCACACTTCGAAATTTTTGTTGGTTCGTGAAAGCAAATTAAAATAAATGCTATATAAATGCTATAGGACAAAATATAAATGCTATGAGCAGGCTTAATTAATACCACTTTCCAGTGTCCCTAACCATGGCATAATATCCACTGTTTGCGTAAAAATGAGGAATAATTTGAACAGTTATTGCTTATTGGTGGTTTGTTTATGAACAGACATGGCAGCAGGCAGGTGGTAGCTTCCTTCCTCTCTCTCCCGTCTAAGCCAGTGGCGTCTCTCAGTTCCTTACAATGTTCCTTTTGAAATAAATATTTAGCTGAAACTTATAATTGCTTGAAGGTAAGTTTGTCTTGTGCAGTTAGGTGTAACTTTTTCACATTTTACTTGGGAGCAAATAATGCACAGTAAGAAACAAGTCTTTTTAAACCGTACCAAGGTATTGGGAAGCACTGCCAGTAATGCTTTCAGTGGAGGTGCTGACGCAATGGTTTGTGAGTGATTGATGGGAGACAGGCTACAAAGGACGTGAAGGGAGGGAGGGAGACTCTTTTGGAAGCTACGAAGGCTGCACTTGCAGAACTGAAGCGGAGATGGTAGAAGCTGTCATTGTAGTTGTTCATTCGAGATCAATGCATGCGTGAGATTGTTCAAGCCCTGTCACACTATACCGCTGTTTCAAGAACGAGTTTTTTTTGTAGTACTGGTGGCAGACTTTTTACTTATCTACTGTGTTTCCCATTTAAAAAAATATATTTCGTTGAAACCTAGTGCAGCTTGAAAGTTATCTTTATCTGTCTTTAAAACTAATGCTACGGTTTCCATATGAACTGACATAAGCTTGTAAAGAATGTTGGTATTTGTTTAGATAATCTGTGCAGTGCAGAACATTTTGATATTACAAAATGTTCCACATTGTGCAGATTCTGTACGCAAACCCCACCAGTGCTCACAATTAGTGATGGCCCGATGTCCGATTACCGATATCGGATATCTGCATTATCGATACATTTACCGTTATTGACAATCGACAATATAATATTGGTACACCGGTCACAGTCATTATCTCGCCTAACTCGCAAATATTCCTTTACTCCTACCATCTGAAGGCAGCAATGTGACTGAAAACAATATTTATTTGAACTGTTTACAACCAATTCATCATTACTAAAGTTCATTTCACAAACTTAACACTAAAATTTGGCAGAATGGTAAAATGTAAACAAACATAACAACCGAAAGAGTTAACAAGCCAAAGATTTCTAACAGCAACGGCTTAAAAATCTTTTCCGCAAATCAATTATATTACAAAAGTATACTAATTCTTACTTAAAATACACACAGCGATGCCGTAAAACATAAACACAGTCATGGAAAATTATTTACTTATCGTTAAACAACAAAGAGAAGATTGAAATGCCACTCCTTAAAAAAAAAAAAAAAAAATCACAGAACATACACTTGTAGATAGTGCGGTCAAGTCTTCGCTGAGACTGCTACTCCAATGCTGCTACTGTATTCTATGAGTATAAGCTGCCGAATGGCATGTAGCATAAAGCACAACAGCAGCATTGTGCTCACGGAACGCACCCTGTATTCCTCTTGGTGAGCTACGTTTTATGTTTCTCTGAGGTTGGCAATCCTTCGGGGTCTTTATTTACAAATGCCGGTGCAGGAAATAGTTGTTTTGGTTACGTTTGTGAACATTTAGTACTAAAAGCTGAAAGTCTAATAATCAGTTTTCTAAAAAATTTTATACGTTCAATCTTTTGCTGCCAATATGTGCTATACGTCGTCATAGTGTGTTTTTTTGTAGATGTTAGTGCAAGTTGATTGTGTTAATCACAGTTACGGTAGTTTGGTGAATATGACACCAAAAAGTGATATTTGGTTGCATTTTAAAGTAAAGGAAAGTGATAAAACTAAAGCAGTATGCCTCCATTGCTCCAAAGAAGTGGGTCGCGGTGGAAAAACGTCACGCGACTTCAACACTACTAATCTAAAGACACACATGGTCCAAAATCAATTCACTGAAATGAATCAGGGCCAGTCAGCCTTCCACAAGTGCGCATTGTTTATCTTCAAGTAGTAGTGTTACACAGGGTTCAGACCAATGTCACAAAAAATTGAAACAGTACGATTTAAAAACATTTTCAGAAAAGTTTGAAAATTGGAACCGATCAGATCCTAGATCTGCTGCTGCAGATAGAGCATTAGCCAAAATGATTTGCACTGACATGCAACCTGCTTCAATAGTGGAGGACGAAGGCTTTAAGTCTTTCATAAAAGTACTTCAGCCAAAATACCAGCTGCCTACAAGGAAAGACATTGTAGGAAAACAACTTCCTGAGCTTGCAGAAAATGTTAAAATAAAACTGGAGGGGATTTTATTAGCATAACGGCACATTTTATAGACCACAGCTGGACATTTTATTCCTTATCATTGGAAGTAATGCCTTTTGTGAAGCAAATCTCACAGGAGAACTAATTGCAGAAAATATTTCAGTGGCATTTGATGAGTGGGAAATTGGCGGTAAAGTCAACGTTATCATCTCTGACAGTGCTGCTAATATGAAGAGCGCCATCTCTCAGCTACGTAATGTGTCTCATATTCCCTGTGTTCAACACAGACTTCAGTTGGTGGTAAAAGATGGTTGTCTAAATCAGCCAAGTGTTTCCAAACTTGTTGGAAGTGCGAAAGGCATTGTGTCTCATTTCCACATGTCAGTGGCTTGTACGAAGTTACTGAAAGAAGCACAAGTAAAGTATGGACTACCCCAACATGCTCTAATAAGAGAAGAAATAACACGATGGGATTCATGCTACAACATGTTGGAGAGATTGGTTGAGCAACAGGAAGCAGTCCAAAACATTACTCGCAAGATACCAGGCGTGTCTAGCTTAAGCCCTGCAGATTGGACACTCGCTGAAAATATTATCGAACTGTTGAGGTTATTTAAAGATGCAACTTTGGCACTCAGCAAGAAAAACTGCGTCGTCTCAGATTTGATACCAATCATAAACAGTTTGCTATGTGGCTTACAAAAGCAAAAGTTAAGGAAAGATACTTCTCTTATAACTGCTGCTACTGACATGCTGTTTGCACTAGAAACACGATTTATGGACATTGAAGATAATATTGAGCAGTATGCTGCAGCAACCATACTGGACCCACGATATAAGAACAGGTAATTTTATAGAATGTATCAAGCAAGGTTCTGTCGTTGTTTTCTTATGCTATTCGGGGATGCACGCAAAGTTGTTAATCTTATGTAGAGGGTGTTTGCCAGATGTAATCTGAAGACAAATTAAGTCTTGACAGTGCTGTTGTTCATTTTCACTGCAGTATATTCTGAGTAGAAACATGTGAACATAGCATGTTAATAATAACTTCTGCTCATTAAATACAGCAGACATAATCTTACCGTTGAAACATAAAATTATTAGATTTCTTTGGAAGGGTATAATAAACAGTAATGCAATAGAGGCATTAACAGTATTTAATAATGTATTGCTCCAGGGTCTTCTAGAATTCAGGATCAGCTCAGGAGGCTGCAAACTGGATACATGAGCAGCTTGCAGCAAATATTGCCAAAGAAGACAGAACAGTAGTACCTACTCCTCAGCCTCAAACTGAAGTGTCGGCATTGCAGCAGATTTGTGCAGAAATGATTCAGATGTCAGATGCATCTCAAACCACAACTGATGCACCAAATGAACTGACTCCGTACTTAACTGAGCCTACTATTCCACTGTCGGACGACCCTTTGTTCTTTTGGAAAGAAAATGTATCTTTTCCGAACCTAAAACTGCTTGCTCAAAACAAACTGGCCATTCCTCCAGTTTCTGTAGCTTCAGAGAGGTTATTTAGCACCTCTAACGGAATTTGCACAAGAATAAAGGAACCGCCTCTCACCACAACATGTTCAGTTACTAACATTTTTACATCTGAACCTATGTCTTATTTCTTAAACTTAAACCAGTATATAAAAATTCCTAATTATCTTCTTTTTAACACAAGTTATTGTGTATCTTTTGAAGTAGAAACTATGGAGGTTGACTGTGGCATTTTCAAAGTATAATGACTGCCCACACATATCAAGTTGATATTATCAACACATTTTCCTGCTTGCATGTTATACTATTCTAGGGTCTAGTTTTGTATTTTATTAGTTTTTTAAAGCAGCATTTCAGTACTGTTGTTATAGTCTAAATGAAGAACAGTAAAAATTCTTATTACTTTTTTACTAAAATTGTTTATTTTTTCAAACATAAAACAATATTACCTACAGATATTTAAAATATCGGTTTTCAGGTATCGGATCGGTTAAATCTTATATATCGGAACCTGCATCGGTATCAGGTTTTTACATTATCGGGCCATCACTACTCAATCTTGAGTTAGTTAATCAAAATTAATTTAACTCTAAACCGAACCAGAAAGCAATCATAATGTTGTCAAACAGACCTTCAAACTGTGTCTACCAGATATTTAATCCACTTACTATCCAGAAAGCACTGTGTCGTATAGTTTTTAAACTGTAAACGTGTTATACATAAACAAGCGTACCTAAATGTGAGCATACATTATCTTGTCCTTGAAATTACGGCACACCCCCACTGTTCTAGACACATGGCCGGCTTTAGATGTCACATTGCGAGGGATGAAGTCGCAGCTAGGCTAGGAGTAAGGGAGGGGCAAAGGATACTCGGAATGCAGATGAGGTTGCCGGTAAGCGACCAATTGCGAAGTTGGCATTCTATGTGCACATGCCACACTGCTGTCTGGGCTCACTTGTGAATGTGCAGGCTACAACTTATTACTGTGTTGAAATTCTCGCCCATGGTCAGGAGTAAATGACAGATCTTGTCCGTATCGTTATTTTTCACACCTGCATTTTCCAGATCGCGAACAAGGCTGTAAAAACGAAGGAAATGTTCTTCACATGTGGTTCGAACTTGAGAGAGTAGTTTCTTTTTCAATTACAGCTTACTGAACGTACTTTTTCTTTCGAATGCTTCTTCCAGCGATTTTAACATGTCTTTTGCCCATTTTGCATCTCTAACTAGATCCAAATACTTATCTGGTAAGCACTGTACAGTGACCGACTTTTGCATCCTTGATGAGGAACTCCTTCTTTTCTTTGTATTCTACAATGTATTTGAAATTCATTTCTGTGGCCTTCAATAACTGTTTTTCACCCAGCACTAATTTGGTAAGGAATTTCCAATTCCCGAATCCACTGTTATCCGAAGGAATCTGCAGAACACTTTGATTGCTTGATGCCATCTTGTCACGATCGTCGGCCTACCATACTTCCCTCGTATTTTCACTTACTACCTTAATTTATTCCTGGTGAAGGGCTAAATACATATCTCTGGAGTTCTGGGCCATTAACCTAACATAATTACGCCTACAAAGGTGGTTATGTAATAAAGACATTCACTGATTAAAAAACTTATTTTTTACTGCGCATCTACGTGCCATCACTATCCTCTACATAACTAACATAGAATACAGAGAATCAGTAGTACCATAGAGTAAAGGAAAATAACTGTAGCTAATCTTAGCTTCACTAAATAAATTCAAATCTTATCACAATTTTGAAAAAGTTTGTCACTAACTATATACACTATATGCCCTACTAAATTTTATCTTTCATCAGGCTCCATTTCAGAGTTATTTGTTTATGTTGAAGCTGAAACATTTCTTGAACAATAATTACGAACAGCTTATCCAAACAACATGCATAAATGAAATCATTCTTGTTCCAGTTTAGACAGTGCAAATAATAATGTTTTCAAATGGTAGCAATTTGAAAATTTCTTTATTTGCTGTAAGAATCAAGAATTGAAACAAAAATTTTGGATTTGAATTAAGAGTCGCAATAATGGAGAAAGCGGAACCGTCCCATCTCTAGAAATGACAGAATCTGTTCACTGCCAGGGGGAGTAACTTTTCTGGCACGGTAGAACCTGTATCTAATGACACTCCACTGTTGCAGAGAATTGTGTCGTTAGTTTACTAATGTTGTTAGATACAAAAACCTAATTTTACTAGCCAAAAAAAATGAGTGCGTGAGAGATATTTGTTAGCGCTTGACTTGTAGTTCTTTAGTGCTGTTAGGGGGTGACTTGAAGTGAGTATGGAGTAGCGCCGGAATGAAAAGGGCAGGGGAACGGGAGATCCCCGAGAAAACCTACCGACCGGCTTGATTCCCACTTGCGAAAATCCGGGGCCCGACCTTGCTGGTAATCTATGTCAGATCACCTTGGTGGGAGGCAGGTAGTCTGACAACTTGGCCACTGCGGCACCCACCAAAACGTTGAAAATTATTTTTAAAGTGTTTTTTTTTTTGCTTAAAGTAGTGTTTAACTGTTCCTGGCTTCGAACAAACACTGTTTTTAAATAAAATTACTATGTAATTTAATTGGCTTGTGTCTTGTGAATAAAGCATTTACCCTGTCATCATACCCAAACATTTAAAGAACACTACATGTTTAAACTACGTTTTTTTATTACAGTTCATGTTTAAACATCACTGGCCTAAAATAAACACTTTTGAAATTGAAATTTTTTATTTTAAATAGTATGCGACAGACATCTTATGAATAAAATGACACGAGATTTACCCTCTCGTTGTACCCAAAATTGTTAAAAACATTAAATTACATAGTAGTGTTACCGAGCAGATTACCGGTATGTCTGTATTTGATCACCTATGATATAAAAATGAATTTAAGTCTAATTACGTACTACAATTAAAAGTGTAGATATCTTAAGACTTAAAGTAATGTCCTAGAAGTATAAGTAACAATTTCATGTTGCTGGAAAAATATATAAACTCAGCGTAATGTAACTCCTTGCAATCCCTTGGAGACTTCTTAAAATTGTAAAATTATACCAGAGACGTAAGAATAGAACCTCCATTTAGCCGTACAATAAAATTAGATTTGCAAAAACATACAGACAACTCATCTGTAAGAAAAAGCTAGAGCATGCATTGTACATTTTTACAAGTGGTAATCAGCTTGACGAGCATGGCATAAGCCGACTGTAATTTTTTAGTGCAATAGTGTGTGAGAAAACTTGCCCGCGTGTATAGTCGTACCACGAGTTTTGCAAGTTCAGAGAAAAAAAATTTAAAATAAAATTGCAGAACCAATTTGTGGCACATTGTCAGTCTTTACATAGTGATTAGTGATGGTAATATGTTTGTAAAATACTTTAATTAAATATAGGTACAACTTGTTGTGCTGAAAGCTAAAATATTGTGACGTGCTGCAAGAGCATTCTATCGTACTGTTGTTAATAAAATGCCAACTGTAGTGGGGGGGTCAGCTACCGGTTTTTTTATTAAGTGACAGACCAGTTTTTTTTTTGCAGCTCTTAAAAAAAGTGTGGCCTCTGCACGTTCTTTCTCCCCCAAAAGCTCAAGTGTTTAGCATATTTCTCCCCCCTGCCTGACATGACCTTGTTTGCTTACCTATTTACACCCTCGCACCACCCCTTCCTCATCCTCAGGGCACGATCAATACCAATACAACTCCCCTTTTCTGTCTTATACACACACTCTCAGGACTGGCGGTTGACATAGCAGTTTACTACTTGTGTACACATTAATTAAAGTTTTAAAATATGTGTGTCTGGATGGATCTGGGTTGTAGATTTTCAATAAAGTTCTTTATCATTTAATTATAACGTATTACTACTTCCCTTTCAAAATCTCAGTACAGTTTACCATCCTTTGCCTCCTCCCTCATTACTACTTTTACAATCCAGATTTTTCTTTTATTTTCAAAAAACTAATGGTTCATTATTCACTCGTAATCACGGTAAGTTACAAATGGAATAACTTTTTAAAAATTATGCTGATGATCCAGAAGGATTCTGACCATAAAAATATTATTTTATGTTCTGGACATCATTATGTGGATAATACACCTTTCTCACACAAGAAACCCTCACATATAAAACACATAAAAAGCATTAATAAACCGCACCTAGAAAATGTTGATAAACAGTTCATATACAAAAACGTGACCCCCTAGACATAAATTCTGTACATAGCAATTTCAGCCAATAAATGTAGAGTAGCATGTGTCTACTAACTTACTGTACATTAAAGATGCGACAGCTCTTCTATAGTAAAGTTCGTTGAAGTGTAAAACAGCACTTTGCCATGGTGAATGCCACTCAGGGCTCTCTCATGACAGCTGCTTTAAGCTGAGGATGTTTTGACAGTTCCCCCTGGGCACTTCCATTACATCAACATTAAGATGACACATACGTTTTGAAAGTTCGTTCATGGAATGGACAAGAGAAATGAGAAAGTTATGTAAGTACTATGGACAGATTTTTTTGTTCTGTAAGTTGTAGACTTCTGTTTTGATATGTTAGTTGTAGATACAGAGTAAGGGAATTTTGCATGTATTGCACAGCACATATAATAAATTTGTGTAACAAAATGAGGATAGTAATTGCATTTTTTTGTTATTGATTCACAGAAACGGCTTACATAATAGACAATTGCAGGCTTTTGCGGCCATTGTGAGGCTAGTTGTTTTGGCTTCCGGGCTAAAACCGTATCGTGTCATCTTGTAATAATGATGTTTAGTCATAACTTGCAGCAGGAATCTTCAGGGTGTCTTGAGCAAGACTGAAAGCAAAGCCTCTTCTAGCCCTGGGCTTTTAGTCTCACTCTTGACATTCTGAAGATGCTTGCTGCAAGGTATGGCGAAACAACATTATTACAAGATAACATGATACTTTTCAAACCCGGAAGCAAAGAAAATTGCATACATAATAATCAAAACAACACCAAAGTATTGTTCACAGCAGAATTACACAAATAGTATGGCACTGTACGTTCATCAAACTGTAGTAGTAATTTTTTAAACACAGTTCGGAACAGTACTACTTACAGAATTGTGTAATTCACACACCAGTCGTAATATTTCAAAAATTTAAGAACTGTAACAATATTTAGTTATGTTAAAAGCACAGTTACGTAGCTTTCTTTCGTTTCATATTTTTTTTTGTAAAAAGTCCATAATGGTAACTTGCTTTAGTTTGCAGTCTTTCAGAGCTACATATTTCTGGAGAGGTTTGCCAAGCTGCTCTGCACTTTGGTGACAAATAAGTCTTCCAGCACTTGTAGAGCGTTCAGGTGCCTCTCCTTGGAGGGTTTGGGCATTGGTAATTCTTCTTCGCTTTCTCCCTCGTCCAATGATTTGTTATTTGATGAAGTCATCGTTGCTTCATTCGCCCCAAACTGCCACGTTATCTGCCGCAGAAAGAGACTTGTTGTAGGTGCAGTCTGAAGCAATCCTTTTCTATGTTTTGTCATTGCTAGGTGCAACGTAACACATACTTGTGACTGGTCCATATTGGGTCTCAAACAGGGGTCCAGGTTGGTGCTCGAACAACAGTCCAGATTGGGGCTCTGACTACAGTTCTGACCACTGCTCGACATAACACACAACCATCAGAGGGTCGTCAACACCAACAACATCTTTTGCAACTGGTAGAGGAAAAGGGGGCTTCTTTGACAAGTGTGCGTGCTGGAAAACAATTATGAATGGTCTCGGAGCTAATTTGGTCCCATGGAGCTCAAATTTGCCGCATTGAAGTGTATAAATTTCACTTTTTTGGTACCCACCCAAGATCCAGATCTATTACTATACTTGCTGTTCACTGATTTGCGAAGTGTGCTTTCATTGACCAGATGATGCCTTTGTCCAGGGGCACGAGGGTGCTGGTAAAAATACCAGCTCAATATTAGTAAGCTTCTTTATGTTTGGATGGGCAGGACAGTAATCAACGAAGAGCACTATTTTCCAGTTTCTGCACCTCATGCGGGAGTCGAATGCACAGACCCAGCATGTAAACATTGCTGACGTTACCCACGCTTTCTTATTAAAATCATATTGGCATGACAGCGTCGCATGGTCCTGGAAGGCACGTAGTTTCTTAAACTGCCACATCACAAGAGGGTTCATCTTGTCACTGTCGTCCATGTCACAACACAGCAGAACCGTGAGGCATTCTTTGTTCCTTTAACCTCCCTTGTTTGGGTCCCCCTGTAAAACCTCGCTATCTCGTCAGCATTGTAGATATGGCGCGGCTTATAGCGCTTCAGAATGCTTTGAAGCATTAGCAGCGAGTTTTCAACTAAGCTTGCAGGTATTGATTTACTTTCACCACAAATTTTACAGTGGTCTTATTGTGGCAGTTCTTGAACCTGTGTAGCTATCCTCTTGAAACTTCAAGTCAGGTCCCAACCTCAAAGCAAACATGTCTGCCTTCTGTTGTATTTTGGGCTGCTAACTGGCACATTGTGGGCTCTCTTTTGTGAAAACTAGTCATAAACTGCCTTCTCTAAATTAGCTTTTGTCAACTGCTTCAAGTTCATTGCCTTTACATTGTGTCCCTCTCTCTCTCCACAACACTGACAGTCGCTTTCTTATTCTTCAGTATTGTGAAGAACAGGTTATTGTTCCGCCATGCTGCCTCTGCTTTCAACACCTTCCCCTCTGCTACTTCCTTTATGATTTCATATTACTGTTGAAATGTTAGTATTTTACACTTGCCTGTAAACGTAATGTTGATCAGGAGTTGTCGAAAGTTGTTGCGTAAACGTGAACAGGTCGTCAGTAAATCAAAGCACAATACAATGTCCATAGCTGTAAATGAAATTGTAAGATGAAAAAGGCCACCACAAAGGTTGTAGGTAAAAAATAGTCAATGCCAAATGCAATCAAAAGTCATAGTTAAAAGAGTACTATTTCCACGAGACGTATCCAAAAGCTGAGCACTGCACTCACACGCTAAGTGAGATTACAAAGGGTGCAGTTGTACAACAAATGACATGATGGAATGCAAAACATGGCCTTGCAATAGCGAGCCTTATTGCTACTGAGAATTTCTGAAAGGATTTGATAAATTGTGAGCTACTATTGGCTATTGCTGTTGCTATGCGCAGAGCATGTGGCAAGCTGTTGCCAGATTAAGGCACAGTAAATGTGCGAGAGAGATGCATGGGAGGATATGAGGCAGCTTAGTTACCACTTCCCGATTTGGTGTCGTGCGTATGGCCTAATTCACCAGGCTTGCGGCCCAAATCGTCAAGTAAAGATTTTATGCGTTGTCCAGCCAAAGTTTTTAAGTTTTTTACCATTGTTTTTATTTACAGCTAGGGCTTACCAAGTGGTGGCTTACCAAGTGGTAATGACAATTTACTTTTCCATGCTAACAAACATATTTTTAAAGAACGTTTACTTAAGTCTTCCTTGCATTGTGTCGTTTTTTTCCCCCCACTTTTTAATATCAATTTGATATTTTTTGACTGTCACAAAGAATGATGTTAAATTGCTATGTCATTAAATACAATTTCATCTTGCTGTAGTTGGATATATTTGTTACATTAATCAGTTGTTTTGCAATGTGTGGTTATTTGCATCTGTACACATAATATTACAGTAGGTAATGTGGATAATACAGTTGGAAACATACGTTTTCAAGGGCTCATATATCAGTTTTTATTCAGTTTGTATAAAAAGTGCCTTTTTCATTTACCACTTCATTTTGCCTAAGATTGCATCAAGAAGTTAGTTGGTATAGTTCGTTTCCCATCCTGCACAGTCACGTATGTATGTGGTAGTATTTCGAATTCATATCCGAAGATTTTATTTCTGCCCGGTCTTTTGTCCATATCTTATAATTTGTTACATTACATATGTTTACAGACAAGAGTTTGTTGCAGAGTTTTTATACTTTCTCTCTAAATGTGTTCGTCTGTCTCATGTATAATGTCCATAAAGAGAACTACAGTTATAGTATAAAGATCTTGTGTCTGTAGGTTTTCCTGCTTACTAACCAGGAAAATGTTACGAAAGGGAATATTATAACATGCTGCTACTTCATTTTTTTTATATTGCAGTAATATTTTTGTAAGGTACATAACATTTAATAATTTATTCACAGTATGAATACAAAGGATCGACAAGTCAGGCCGCAAAGTCGAAGAAGAAAAAGAAGAAGAAGGAAAAAGATTCCGATAATGAAGACCAAGAAATCCAAGAGCAAGAAATTGAACATCCAGAAACACAAGATGAGGAAAGTCAAGACCGAGATGGTCAAGAACAGGATACTCGCAAAGAAGAGCAAGATAAGCTTGAAGGCGTCAGGTACAACAGCTTTGTATCTGTAGCAACTACTACAGTATGTATCAGGCTTGCTAAAGTCTATAGAGTCTGTGATTACAACACTTTCTGTACGTGTGTTTCAGGCCTTCAGAAGATGTTAAAGAAGAAAGGAGGAAGAAAGGTAGAGAAAATTCAGAAAGTGAATCAGAGAGCAGCCAAAATTCACAGACTGGCAAAGATTTTGAAATTGTGGATAGAGAAGAAGTTGAATCTTAACACACATTTCAGGTAAGTTAAAGAAACTCTTGGATGGGTCTTCCAATTTAGTACCTTGTACAGTTACAGTGCTGTCTAATAGTGTTTTCTGTTACAGTGAAACCTTGTTAATAGAAAAATCTTATTAATACAAAGTTATCAAAATTACAAAGCTGCTTTCTTTCCCTTTGGAATTAGCTAATAATTGTGATTGTCAGGTTGTGTGTACACCTAGTGTGTAGTTTGGTGTGTTACACCTGGTAGCTCGCTGCTAGTCATTAGCAAGTTGTTGCCCGGCGACAACTGTGGTGTCAACGACGTGCTTGCTGGCCAGTTCTGCAGTGCCATGAGTGCGAGGCTATTGTTCTTGAGTAGGCTAGACAGATGTGCTTGGGCTTTTGTGAGTGATGCGTCACCATTAATGTACAATACGTACGCTTGCTGTATAAATTAAGGGTGAGACATGCATGCAGTAACTTCATTTAGTCTTGTTAATTGTGGCACCTGATACTCTCCTCGTCCTGGCCCCTTCGCCATCTGGGGCCTGGTGACGAACTTAAGGCGGCAGCACTCCCTCTGCATTTTAATACGAGTGTTACAAAATTGGTGTCAGATGGGATGCTGATTTTTCACACTGTTTATTGGGATGAAAGCAGTTACAGCCTGTCATACTGTCATGACCAGCTCAGATGTGCTGGATTCCGTGTTCCGTGTTCTGGACTGATGTATTATGGGACTCATGAACTGATGTTGGTACTGTAGTGTGCAGTGCATGCGTCTGTGATTTGTCTCAGGGCGTTGGCTTTCATCACCTATCGTGTAAGGTCAGCGCTCATTTTATTCTACTGCACTTCTTCCGTTGCCCATATTTTTTTGGACAGGCTAGAATACAGATAACGTGAAACTCCTCGCCATGCTTCAACACATATAGTACGCCCGCATTCCTTATGTCCATGTAGAGTTTCTCATGCAGCTTGGACCACGACATCGCTGGAGTTAGGTGCGATGCTCTTTTCTGTTCTTTGCACATTAGTCACAATGACATCAACTGTAAACGTGGAAGGATGCGAGCTTGACCAGCGAACAGCCCTGAATCACTAAGCGTTACGACTAGAAAGTGTACAGCACAAAAATGCAACTCGGAGACATGCAACCAGTGTTTCTTTTAATGTCAGTGGGAATATTTCCAGTATGTCTAGCGTGCTCAAACACCTGTAAGGACTTTTACTTTTTTTGCTGACAGTCTCAGTATTAAGTAGGTATTTTTCATTAAAATTGAATAAGCTGCTAATGTCTGTAATGTGTCGGAAAATGAGCTGTTAGCGTCAGTGCATACCAAGAATCTGATAGTTGTGAGGAACTTAAAAAATTTCTCTTTGAATGTTTTGGGAGGAGACATATGACTTAATTTTTTATAGAAAACAGTTGAGTCATCTGAGAACCTTGTATCATGAATCTGTCAACAGTTTGCTAACAGGATAGTGTATGTAAAATTAATGCCAACACTTATGAGTTAGGTCACAACAATAAACGGAGTGTAGTTACTTAGCATTAGGCTGACGAGCTCTTGATGCTTTCTTGAATTTTTTGAGGGGTGAAGTAGGCAAGTTTACATGTATTTCCAGCCTGCAAACCTTGCAAAGGAGCTTGAATCTGCTGTAAATGTTGTTCGAAGCAGATAAATATCCTGGTAAAGAGCTGGAAAAGTCTGGTTCCGGTAAGTCAGTATTTGCCATGAAACATGCGGGGGGAAGTGTTACAAGGTAGAGGACAAGTTTAAGGCCTGCCGTAAGAGGGCAAGAGCATGTTTTAGTTGTGAACAATCAGGACATGTGCATGTGTCCTAACAAATAGCAGAGAAACAAGAAGCCGGATCCTCCTGCTACTAAACACTTTCAAGGCTGGACTAGCAGTTAGCCTCGGTCCCCTGTAAGGTGCATACCTGTGACAGTGTCTGGCAATGACATAGATGAGTTAAGAATAGTTGTGCATTACAGATGTACACCACTCAAGTTGTTAATATATACTGGCGCTCAAGTTGTAGCGTTGCAGGACAGGGTTTTTTATTTTATTTGGTGAATTAATGTCTTATGTGATCATAATTTTCTAATATGTTTAAATTTGTAAGATTATTTTCAGTGGTCTCTGTTTCGGAAAGGAAGAGTAGAGACACAGTAATTTTTTCCTGAATGTTCTAGTTAGGGTGTAATGTTTATAGTTATGGCCAGGTGGCCTTGGTAGGAGGCAACAGCTTTACTTTCTTTTTGTGTTCTAGTTTTTTCCGTGGGAGTTTTGGCACAGTTTGTTTATTTAATGCGTAGTTGATAATTGTGCCCTAGAGGGTTCCGCCAATGAGAGCAAAGTGTGTGGCGCCCCTTCGCCCTTCGTTCTGGAGTGTTTGCCTCCGCCATGTTGAAGAATAAGTCATGACGCGATCCAGAGCGGACGTCCGCAGGGCTGCGGCCCAAGAATACTAGATGAAGTGAAGTTCGGGAGTGAAAACTTAACATGCACGGGTAGCACCGCGATCTCTTTTCTTTAACCTTCTTTCGGACAACCTTTATATCTATCAAATTCGTTTCGCCCGTGCATGTAGGCCGCTAGGTGCAGAGAGCCAGGATGGCTACTCGTTCTTCTTCGCCGCGTGTGTATTCACCGTGTGCAAATTTCTTGCCTAATTTAAACGCCTGATATAGAGATGCTGTGTTTCTGCTCATAACTTTCTGTGAATCGGATCCACCGTGCCAAGACTGGGCATAATGTATTTCGTGCCGATGTAAACAGTAATATAATAAACCAGAAATAGTGGAAAATAGTAAAGTATATTATTTCGGGACCAATCTTTTCTTTAAAATTCTGATGGTGACTGTGGAAATTCAAAATTGGGTCTACGGTATGACATAACCTACAAATTTAATACTAATAAATTTTGGAGTACGTGACCACCGATCAAGAGATATGTTCCAGCATATAACCTTGCCTGTTTTGGCTGGGTTATTCCCGAGCTAGTACACTGGTCTAGGAGGACTGGTGTGCTACATTTGTGACGAGTGGAGCTCATGTACTTGTACAAGAGAGGAACGCTACAAAGTATCACTTATCTGGTATTATGTTGGAAATTCAAACATTAAGCCTATATTTTGTATTTCACGTCTTTCAAGCCATATTTTAAAGAACTTGGGAGTATCTACTGTTACTGTAAAGTTAGGTGAAAACCAGTGACGTGTGCAAGTCGTCCAGAGTAACTGTAAAAATTCTGATGGCATAATCGGATTGGATTTTCTGACACACAATCGAGCAACTATCAGCAAAACAGAATCTACTTTTGGGATAAGCACTAGACATGTTACTGAGGTAGAAATTCTTTGATCTTACTTGTGGTTACCATCAGATAGGGGTACATCCGGATGATCCAGGCAAAACTTTGTTCGTCACTCTTACAGGTTTGCCTTATGGTTTAATAAATGGTTAGAATTAAGTGGTTTGTGGACATATGCCATTGCTAATGAGCATGTGTCATGGCGTATGTCCACAAATCACTAAATTATAACTGTAAACTCCCATTGCAACAAACATTTAAAACATTTAAAAACCTCATTATTAAATGGTCTTGCAACTTTCCAGAAACTCACTGAGAATGTTCTGAGAGGTTTAACAACTTCCCATTGTATGGTGTACATCGACAATGTGATAATTTTTAGCAATGACATGGAGCAGCATGTAGAATGTCTTTAAGTCAGTTTTTGACAAATTGAATTGTTGGTGGAAAAATGTAATTTTTCAGTAGATGAAGGATGCTACTTATGTCATGCAATATGTTCTTCAGGAGTGAAGCCTGGCCCAAAACTTGTAGCAGTTCAGGGTTATTCCAGTCTCACAGATGTGAAAGAACTTCAAAGTTTTCTAGGCTCATGTAACTACTACTGCCACTTTATTAATAATTATGACATAGCAGCAAGACCCCTGACTAGTTCACTGAAAAGTGCATAAAGTTTGTGTAGATTCATGCGTGGGAGTAGCCGTTACTTGCACTTAAAAAGAATGTTAATATCGTCTACTGTTCTTACTTTTCGAGAGTTCAGCAAGTCTTTCATATTGTCCATAGATGCAGTTTGCTATTGGTAGTGTTCCGTCGAACATACACTGCGTAAACACGTCCGTACGCACCGATAACACCACACGTTTTTTGAACTATGGCTAGGTCGCCATCTTGTCCGCTCGCTTCGTCGAGCCCGCAGAAAAAAAAAAAAAACAAAACAAAGCTAAGTTCCGGGTAAGAGTCACACAAGAGACAGTCAATAAAGTTCAGTTCACAAATAACAACAACAACCTAAGTACAAAGTTGACAGGTCCCAACATCCCGCCCACCAGAAATAGCTTATTTCTAACTCAGTTTTGGGGCAAAGGGGACAACTTGGCAACTGGTCTCGTTACCAGTCCTTGACTTGTACG
>PNEQ01107101.1:0-11890 GCA_003012365.1 Medauroidea extradentata | reverse complement strand
TCGACCACTGCGACTCGAGGTCGGCGATAGCGTCACATAATTCTCACGCCAATCAAGTCTAATTATAATGTATGTATGAATGTCAATAAGATCATAAGTAAATATTTTGAAGTGTATTAAATACAGACAGGTCGAGTTCGTCATATGTTCTTTCACTAATGTTGTATTCAAATACGAAAATACACGGAACTACGTACAAGAAATCGCTACCAACCATACAAGCAGTAAAGTAACTCTTGTTAGTGGTGATGTATATGCAGTAACGGCTAGTGATTTTTTTCCAAGGTTAAATCTTTAGTGCTCACTTTATTCCGAATGGCCTATATCGTCATCGCAGGAGCGAAATAGTCCACATTCTACCAAAATAACCGAACACAACACCAAGTGTTCAGAAACGGCTTGTAAGTGGAGTATGATGAAACAAAACGGGAACACATTGTGCGGGAAACCTTGACATGCATCATTACAGGAGAGTGGTAACAAGATAACGCACCAGAAGTGTAGCCTCCACACGAGCTATGGACAAATATTTGCGCCCCACTTGCCACACACTTACTGCTGCAGACACTATACACTCCGTCACGACGTGTCGAGAGGCGTCTGCCAACTGTGTTCTCAAAATGTCATATTTATACCAATCGAACCGGCTTCTGTAGCGTGGTCGGTAGCATGCCGGCCTACGGTGCGAGAGGTCCTGGGTTCGAATCCCGGTACGGGCATGGATGTTTGTGTCGTTTTCATAGGTTTAGTTAGTTTGTAAGCCGTCCTTCACTAAGCCTAAAAAGTGCATAAAACCGGGGGATGTTAATAATAAGTTATTCCACTCGAATGCAGTTCAATTTTATAATTATACTAAGTAAAATGATCCGAAATTAAAAAAAAAAACCTTATCGCTACCTTTCTACGTTACAAAAAAAAATGCGCAAGTTACGTTCAACTCTCATGTTTTTTTTTCTTTCTAAAGACAATGGTACGTAAAAGCTAATTCTAGATACAGAAAGTTATATTGAGATTCTGGATTTCAAAAACCTATACTAATATTAACAAACATTTCACAAATTTACTATTTCAGAGCCAACTGCACAAAGGACAGTAAAAAAAAAAAAAACTACACGTAACAGTTGCTTAAATAACATAATGTTTTGATTCGTACACGAAATCCTTTCTCCATGTTATAGGCACTCGCGAGCTTTGGGTACATTACACCCTAATGTAGCTAAGTGGCAAAACAATAATTTATAACATAGCCTAAATTTTTTAATGCAAATCTCATCTTAAACTGAATGATTTACGATTGCACAAGGCGAAACAACTGTCAGATAAACGCCTTCCAATAGATGGCGGATAAAGAATATTTACATCCTCCTCCCAAACGCTTCCATCTAAAATGGACCACACGCCTAATGATTTAAACAGAAAAAAAAAGTTGGAAATATGCACAACGGAACTAACCCACAGTTCTCTGGAGTCGAGATATTTAGTGTCAAAGTCATCTTTATTGAACTGAACTTTGTACAAAGAACTTTATCTCAACTCTGATATATGCGCCAACCTTCTCGTTCTACGTGGTACAATTATCTCAAAATGAACATTTTGCAAGCCTTTTGTTATCTCCATCATAACTCCTAATTACACCAAATTCATCACACAAAACGTACGTACAGTTTGATTCTCAGTGTGTCGTTTTGCTACCAAATTTCAAAAACTAATATGTCAGTGAATAAAGTGTTTAGCTGTGTAATAAAGTAAACTGGAACTACAGAAACTTGAAAAAAATATTCACGCACTTCGGGGGGAAAATGTATTTCAGTTTATTTAAAAAAAAAAAAAAATACACAATTGGGTGGTTTTGAGTTTTATAACTTTAAGCACATAGCATATGGCACTTAATTTCAGTGTAAGTAATTTCAGTAAATCCGTTGGTTTTCGTTGGGTGCATACTCCCATAACATGAAAATGTTGACTGATAAGCTGTTATGAGAATAGTATACAAGCTAAATATTTTCCATAAGAGGATATTGTTACTAAGCTGTCTGCGAAACCTACACTACTTCGGACCAATACAAAATTATACAATTTTCGCACTTGAAAATCCTTCACATCACACTAAGTATTCTGACATGATTCCGAATGCTCGTATCTCCACTCACAAAAGACCAAAAAAGGATTTGATAAAATTTTAATAATGTGCTTGCTATTAAGGTTGTGTACGATATAAGTAGCATGCACATTCGAAGTCTTAAATCAGTAAGAAACCAATCAAATTCAACGGAACAATGTCTGAATTCATTACTTCTCGGGAATACAAGCCACACAAACGCTATTTTCCCACAAAAACCAACTACTTCGAACTTTTTACCCCATACAAACCAATTTCTGACGTCAGAACAGTGGTTCGCGATAAAATGAGTTTTTTTAACACTTGTTACTTTTATTCCTTTCAGTTAATTTATAGCTTTCTGCACTAGTCAATGTAAACAATGTAACATACGTAACAATCAAAACACATAGAGTGTACCGTACTCTAAAAAGTCAACGTCTAAGGTAATAAATAATACATTTTAATCATATTTCTAGAGTAGACAATGTGTTCGTCAAAAATTCTCGCAACCGCGAACCACTTATTGTTGGCGTTAAGCATAACACTCAGAAAGCTAAACATGCAGGCACATCCAGTAGTATGTGCAGATATCAAAAATATTCACCTCCGGTACTTGATTGTTAACTAAGCCCAGCATTCTGATCTACGTATGGAATGGGCCAACTCAAAAATTTCATTCTTCGGGGTAAATAAAATTATCCACTTTTTTTAATTCCCTGATGCTACTGCTTACACTCTCGGCCTGCAAATATCGTAGTGAAATGGAATAAAAATAATGAGAAACTAAACATGCTCGCCACATATGTCACCTGAATCCTACACTGCAAGGTCCCGTACCAAGGCTTCGTCGAGATACAAGTTAAGAAAAATAACAGGAGCGAAATGAGAAAAGAAAAATTATCAGGGTTCTATTCCTTCTACCAACATTCTGCATCGCGGCTGAGAACATTCTTCTATTTCAGTTTGTTTTAGTAATTATTTATAATTTTTAAGCAAGTAAAGCTGAGTTCAGCTGCATTTTCAACATTTTAATCGGACATTTTCATGAAACGGGGTAGGTCAACCTGTTTTGGATTTCTGTCCTCACCCCCTACAACTATGCTCTATGAACATTTGCGGCTCCGCTAAAAACGGGGTGGCCCAGATATAGGTGATTCGACATAAAGTGATCACTTTTGATGACTGCCGTGTCTAAAATAATGATACAATAAATTTATTTGTTGTAACCGTGTATGTTAACTTTTGAGTACGGTACAATCTCTACACATTGACTGTTACACTTCTGTTGCTTTATTTGTATGAAGAAGTGACAGAAAACAGTAACTATGTCTTCAAAAGAGCTCACTTTATCTCGAACTACCTATACCGATCACGTAGCAAACCTGACTAGAACGCACCTACGAGGCGCAACGACTGTTAACTTGCTACAAGAGTGCTAGTAGACCACTCAGCACAATGTCGCTATATCAGCACGTACAAAGTGCGAGTGCTGGCAGCTGAGCACGCCTTTCCTACAGCCGCTGTTCTCATTACAATACCTAGCCACATTTCATTACAACAAGCGCAAACAAAACTAATCTAATTTACGATACTACGATATAATCCAGATTTATTCATGGTGTAATGCACTTTGTGCGATGACAACTGTCTCTCTTTATTTACACCAAAAAACTAACATTAACACTCTTAAAAATACCACCTAACGAATTTCCACAGAACAGGAACTATTCAATTATCGCACTACTTTTACGAAGAGAACGTCAAAATACATTCATGTTTTCGAGTTCGTTGTTTAGGAATTATTTAGTCTCATATTTAAACAATCGGTGCATATAACTAGGTAATATTTTAATAAAATAAGATGGAGTTTAAAACACTTTTATAAATGTCACGAGACGAACTTTGTAAAATCCGAACCAAGAAAAATACATAATAGTTGTGTTGCATAACATGCTAAATAATTGTCACTCACGCTGGCATTTTTGTTACAACTACATAGCAAGTTCCAAAATCAGGGTGTCAACTGATATACAGTTTTGGAATTCCCTGACTTTTCCCTGTTTTCCAGGTAATATCTGTTAATTTTCCCTGACATATTATCGGCAAAACTGGTACTTTTTA
Organism: Medauroidea extradentata; assembly: GCA_003012365.1. Classification (NCBI taxonomy): domain Eukaryota; kingdom Metazoa; phylum Arthropoda; class Insecta; order Phasmatodea; family Phasmatidae; genus Medauroidea; species Medauroidea extradentata. The sequence goes on along the minus strand of PNEQ01107101.1, from coordinate 7,668 downwards.
AGGCCTGCATCGGCCAAATGGCTAGTGTGATCGCTTCACAGCGACCGGTCACTCCTGTATTTTGCTTGTGAAAATAGTGCTGGAACTTTGCTGAGATTTCTTTTCTTATCTTAATCCTGGTTAATCCCTACTTCCTTCACCCTCATCGGTGCTCAAGACCCAAAATGTTGCAAGCTGCCTTAACTTCTTGGCTGAATTGGTATCTTTGATTCCATAATTTTACATCAACACAGCACATTTGAAATAAATAGCTTTAATGGAACAATATTAAAAGAATTGGATACATGCATTTGAATCATAGACTACATACTAAGTGACTCAATATGTTGAATAAAATAAGAAAAACAATTTTATGTCAAAAAAATTAAATCAGGTTTCCCAGCAGTGAATGTAATTAGAAGCTGTTACAAATTGATTTACTGCGATAACTAAATTATAATAATGTAATTATTCAGTACTACAAAAATGTTTGCTCTGGGCTGTTTTGTATCATTTTTACCTGACCCAAATAAAAATTCCCTGATATTCTCCCAACTTTTCCCTGTAAGATGAAATTCCCTGACTTTTCCCTGTTTTCCAGGTTTTCCCTGTCGGTGGACACCCTGAAAATACTCTACTTATTCGAGTAGCAGTCACTTGTTTACAGTGTATACTACGCTAGTACCAGTGTTCTGTTTTAACTGGCCATACGTATAGGTTCTTCATGGTAAAATCAGTACTAACTAGTATTTATTAAGACTGCCTCGTCAAGAATAATAAAATATTTCACATCATCCTCAGGCGTCAGAGCACGGAGAAATAAACATATTCGCCGTGTCTATTACTTATCGCTCACACTGAAATATTTATAATAAGAGGGCATGGTACACAATCCAACACTAAAAGCATTAATCTATAACTGTAGGTTTCTTGAAGCCAATTTCCTAAAAATAAACAACACCAATCCTAGACAATAGTTTAAGCCAACGTTTCGAACAAAATTGTTTCCAGTGTTACTAACTTCTGAGGCACACTCTCTGACGCTGGAATCTCGTGCATTTAATTGCGGCGGGAGAGATCACGCGTAACGAATTAGTAATTTTGAATCAATATTTACTCATAAAGTTGGCAAATACCATTATCTAAGATTTTCATTGAGTATTTTATCCATATTGGCTTCGAAAAAGGCGTAGAAATCAATTGATATTTTCAGAGTTTAATTATCTACCACGCACTATTAAGGCACTTGCCTATTAAACTAGATTGGAGCTAAGGAGTTGAAATGCGGAATAAACGTAAAAATTTCCTTGTCAGTGGATCAATATCACAGTTAACTCATTCATACGAAAAAAATCTTCGAGAAGCACCTTTCTCCCCAACCCAATATTTCTTCAGAAATTTTACACAGGGTACCTCGTTGGAATTATTTGAATTAGTTTTAGTTATTGAATTATTTGTAACGTTGATCTTCCATTTAAATCCTTGATGGCAATGTAGGTAAGCAAGGACCTAAGAAGTGGCTAAAATATATAAATCGGCAAAGCATAAAAATAGCCAGAACTTCAAACGCAAACAGTAACTAACAACGTTTCGTCAACAGCTAAGCCGTTAGTAACGTGGGGAGTGGCTCCGAGATGCAAGGCATTACAGGAAGCGGCCATGGTTTATACTACTGATCTTGAAACCTGAAATCAGGATAGGTAGTGAAATACGATACTTCATACTCCTCCTCCTCCTCCTCCTCCTCCTCCTCCTCCTCCACAATATTAGAAAACGCGAGTTCAGTGAATGACTACTGCTACACTTAGCTAAGGTTTGGACATACGAGAAAAAATATTCCCAAACATTGGCTGTTCAACATCAAAGCCATGCAACTGACCAGATGTTTACAAAATAATACAAAAACGTCACACAAAAGTAGGCATAAGTTGTAACGTAAAATTATATAGGAACCCTACAAATAGGCCTATCATTAAGCGAGTTGTAAAAATGCTCGCCACGCAAAAGGAAGCGGATACACGATTATAATCCATGTTTCTTATTTGTCCGTTGCCCAATATTGTAAGCATGTTCCTAGTTAACAATGTTTTATTATGTAAACAAAGCCGATCGTCCACCTATCCCTCTGCGTCGTAGTTTTTTTCTAAGTTAGAGCCTTTCTTTTTACAAAGTATTGAACGTCACCGAAATAATGTTTGCTTACAAAAAACAATCCTGACGGTAACGGAATTGTACTTACTAAAGAGCACGCGTGCTATAAACGCTACTTCCAAGCCCGCCTACACACAAGGAAAGAATTGTTAGAAGACTACTAATCAAAAGTATTATAACTGGATAGAAATGAAATTACGATAGAGCCGTGCATTGCCACGTAGTAGCGTAAAATTAAAAAAAAAAAAAAAAAAAAAAGTCATGACTTGAAAAAGTCACGTTCTGGGGTGAGTCGCCAACGGGCGGCACGTGCATAAAGGTTACGTGGCACTAGGTACACGTGCGTGTGTCGCCCTTACAACTCCCATTGTTTTATTTACTGTCTCATCAAAATTAGTGTGCAATATATTGGCTCTAATGACTGGCAAATCGTTTTGGGTTACTATAAAAACCGATTTTCCAGTCATCCGTAGAACTGCCTAACTCGACAATTTATTTGTTTCCTGCGAGGTTGTGGCATAGCCCTTTCCACCACCCCACCAAATCCTGCTCTAGTCGCGGGATGCAAATGAGGAGGATTGCTATGTTTTCCTCTGCATGCTCGATCACATCCCTCCTAAAACAACTGTGCTGTATCAACTAAACGGCATTGTTAGTGCAAATACTAAAGTATATAGCGGGATACGAGCACCATTATCAGAACGGATGTGGTTAGCGCCCACCAACCTGGCGATACGCGTTATTTGTGGATAGTGTCGTGTGTAAACTGCGCGCATCTAGTGCCACATCGGCTCTACGTGTGCTGCCACGAGACTAGCTGGTGCATCATTTTACTGGCGGTAATGCTGTAAGAAAGCTCAAAAGATCTAGGTAATCATCTGGCTAAGTTTCGCACATACGTATTTATATGCACGCATTCTGAATTTGAATAGGTCTAAAATCACGTTAGCAAACGGGAGCTGTTATGTTTAGGATATCCTGCATAATATTAACTCGTAAGAAAAAGGCATAGATAACATTAAACCTTAAATAGATGCCATACCATTAAAATGTATGCACTACTCTGTGCAGGCTAAATACTGGATACCACATATCTTGTTCGGTTTCAACAAACATGACTAAATAAGTGTACAGTTTTAATTTGGCTTTGTAGTCTCGTCGACAGTGAGGTCATCTGATACAATTTCACACAAATTTACACAATGATAGGAACCGAGAGAGGAATCAGCTATGGCTTACGTTAAGGCAGGCCCGTACGCAGGGTTTTGTCATTTGGGTTAGGGGGGGGGGGGGTTGAAAGGCCTCCTATAAAAAAAGCTAACCCAAGTCGTAAAGTTATTCAAAATACCAGATTATTTATATCAGTGTAACAAAGTATGTATTATCAAAAACGTTAAAACAGAGATTTATGATTTGACGAAGAACACAAACAGAAATTAAAATACTGTTTTTCTACACATGTACAAATTTACAAAACCACACACATTTATATATATATACAGGATGTTTCTTAAATAGGGGAACAAACTCCGCTTGCGTGTTCCTCACGAAAACATATTTTGCACTTTTCATCAAACGCAATACCTATTAAGGGAATAATGGGCCACTGAACATCGAATTTTAAAACAATATTTTCCCAAAATATCGGAAACTAATTGACATAAAAATACAATATTTTCAGCATTGCTTAATGCTATTGGGATCTGCAAACCAACAGCGAATGTTGGTTGATACCTTCCGCCCTTATGAAAATAGCAGGGGTTTTTCGTGAGGAACACGTATGTCGAGTTTGTCCCCCTATTTAAGAAACACTCACTCACTCTCACTCTCTCTCTCTCTCTCTCTCTCTCTCTCTCTCTCTCTCTCTCTCTGTATTTTATACATATACACCAATAAGAGCATTTTCCTTCGAGAAGATGCAAATTCTGAAATCACATCCTGAACAGGAACGTTAATATCACGACGAATGTTAAGAAAGGCTAGACCATACCATTAAGTCGTTCTTCAGACAAGGTATTGCGCAGGTAAGGTTGAGAAATATCTCACTGGATTGGCTGTAGTTACAGGTAACACTGCTAGAATCATCATCAATGTTCTCCAACATTAGGAAACACTTGACTCTCGCCACATAGGTCCAGCCCTTTGTACAGAAGGTTTTCTTTCTTTGAAACACATTCACCTATTCTTCTACGCTAAGTATTTTCACTTCTGCGATGAACTCATCTTCATTAACACAATCAAGAACAGATTCATAAGTGTAGCAAGCATCCGACAACTGTCTTTCCTTAGGTTTTGCTGTCTGAGGAAACTAGCGCTAAGTTATTTCACCATGTTTGATGAACCTTGAATCAACGTGAGCAATAAGCTCATCGATAAAGGGAATAAAAACAGTTCTCCAGTGATAACCACACGCGAAATAGAAGTTGAAATGTTCTCTTCTATAAAGGCCTTTTGACTTTCTGAAAACTACAAAATATGGTGACAGCAGACTCCCTCATATTTTTATAGTTCTTCGACTGAATTTTGAACTAACAGTACAGCTTCAGTGAGGTTCATATCTTCTCTCTGAAGAGACACATTCAGAGATCACTGGTGTCATTTCAGGTCTTTCTTGGGGGGGGGGGGAAGCAAATTTTTTTTGGTAACAGTGACTATTGCATATTTTTTATTAACTAAGTATGTATGAATTAGAAACTTTAATAATAAAACTTCAGTCTTATATGCCTACGTTAGTATCATTTAACCAACAAAATACACAAAAATATTTTATACACTTTTCCTCCTAAATCCAGGGGGAGGGGGCATTCCCCTAAATGAAGTCCCTGTCAGTGTCAAAACTGTGTGGCATTCTAAAAGAGTTCTGCAACAAATATGGGACTGCAAATTTTTTATAGCGTGTATCAGCTGGAATGCATGTTATTTTTTATTCTTGCCACAGAGACATTTCATCCACAGCTGCCAAAAAATATTCTTGTAACTCTCAATAAATAGAAATAGACTGATGTTCAACCCATCAAGTTAGGCAGGGTTTCTTCAATTTTGTGCGTTTTGTTTCCGTATCCTTTTCAATGAGGGTTTGTTGAAGAACTGCATTTTGCTTCAGAGAGCTGAAAAAGTTGTAGATACTTTCCATGGTACACAGGCTGGAATACTGCTGGCAGAGCTCATGGCAAGATTAAAGCTATGAGATGAGCAATGTAGATACAGAGCTAGTGGGTGCGTTTTCTGGATATATGCTTGTGATCCATGCATTTTACCACTCATGGCTTCTGATTTATTTACTGGCTGCGCTAGATCTCAAAGACTCTTGAAGCACTTTGATTATTTGAAGAATGAAAAGGGGAAAAAAAAAAATTTTTTTTTCATGTTAATATTATTCCTATAGGTAGTTCCCAATAAACGTAATATTTTGACGGCCTTGATTACATTTTATTTGAGGATTGTTACACAATTGGCCTACATGGAACTACATTTAGCTGACTAATGCCCTTTCAACTCCTCAAAAACCATTGTTGAAGTATACGCAGTAACAACCCGAGAATGCGTAAAACGGTTGTATCAGAATGTTACATGTATTGTGAATGACCTATATAGTATTATCATCTACATTCGTATTTCTAATATTTCTACTGAAATTAACACAATAAACGTTCGTTTAAACGTTTATGTTACTTAATGAAAAAAACATTGGTACTTTCAATGCTACTTTACAGAATAACATACCAATTGAAAACGTACCTCATCACAATTTTGTACCTTGCTGAAATAATTAACCAGCAACTTCTATCGTTCGCAACTAGACATTTTTTCCTTTTTTCTAGTATACATTCACAAGCCATAAAACAACGGTGCTATACTGCACTGCCGCCAGATAAATGCTCCAACGAGTAAGTACATAGTTGCAACTCGATGTTAAAAATGGAGTCTTATTTTTGCCGGAGGAAGCCGAAGTGGGCTCGACGTTTCTGCCAACTTCAGAGCTTTTTCACCAACACAATGGTTTTGCTTATTCACAACACTGCCGTATTTCAAACTTATAACATTTAAAACATTCTCCGCTAGATTGAAGGACAGGATGTATACGATATTAAGTTGTATTTTAAGGTCAGATACGAAAATTACATAAATAGATATGTAGTAATAACGCGCAGTAACTTTCTTATTGCAGTTGTTGTAAGCATGTAGAACCTTGACTTCGGGCGTCTTCGGTACGATTTTGTTTTCTCTATTCGAGCTGCGGGGGCCTGGCCATGTTCAGTCAGAACTATGACCTTTGCTGTCACTAGTAATTATTAATCGTACGAGAGCAAGCAGCACCGTCAACGTTTGCTGCTGTCTGACACTTCCAATGCCACAAATTCGTATGGTTCAGAAGAACAAGTAAAGTTAAAGTGACTCTATTGTAATACTTCCTAGAATAATAATCTGTACGGAAATTTCTTAATTTTTCTTTCATAATATTTGTTATTTGACACAGTCGTTCAATGGAAAATAAATTTTAAGATAGTATTTACTGTTCGATTTTTAACTAACTTCATGGGAGCTCCTCCCATAAAAGTTAGTTAAAAACCCCAACCCCCACCCCATCTCTGGCGCACGGCCTTAGGTTTAGAAACCATCCAGTATTCGCCTGGAGCAACTTCGCATACGATTCCAGTGGGGTTGCGCTACCTCACTCTTTACCATTAAGGGCATTCGCGTGGCAAAAATTCCAAATTTTATATTTGTTTGACCCAGTGTTAGTTTTATAGACGTTACTTGAGACTACATTTTCCACTTGTAGAAATTTTTCAGCTCTCATAGTTTTCCCATAGCGGCATGACAAAGTCAGAATTTGCTAGTTACAGGAACACAGGTTTAACAAAAACCAAGAGACTTACTCGAATGAAATAATTTACACTGAAATTAGATATTATGGGCACTATGCTAAAAGATTAAAAAAACACACAACAAAGTCATTTTGTCTTTTTCAAAAATTGCCATACATAAGGAAAATTTTCGTAATTTTCGGATTTTTTTTTTTAAAGTACAAAGAAATTCCATTCCGTGTTTAAATCTTTTAGCATAGTGCCCATTATATCTAATCTATATATACAAAAATGTTATGTTGGTTTGTGTACGCTTCAAAAACTCAAAACGTTCTGCACCGATCGAGCTGGAATTTTAGCATGATATATAATCCGCATCAAGGATTTTTTTTATCTAATTTGCGACCACGAAAAAAAAAAGCGAAGAAAACACTCGCTGACAACCGCAATAGTAATGACCGCAATAGTAATGGCGCAGTCACATGAGAAACAATATTCGTACCCAATTACATTGTTCATTTACAAAAAAATTTGCATCTGATTCTGATTATTATACAATCTGAATTAAATATTCACTTAAATCAAGGAACTTTTGTGTGATCGTGTCGTGATCGAACTGCGCCTTTCACCAAATCGTAAGTAGAGGTTATATTCTATATGAAAGATGGACAGTTTTCGAGCTGCAGCTATGAGAATCACGAGAGATAGGAGAATATAAGAGCTGTGAGAG
>PNEQ01107098.1:0-11556 GCA_003012365.1 Medauroidea extradentata | reverse complement strand
TCTTCAAAATATACTATTGTTCTATTATGTAGTAATGTAATAACTTAAGTTCCCATAAGTTTTACTTAGTATACTAAATATTTTAATATTTCCCAGAGTCTCCCTGTGAGATTATTAGTTAAATTATAGCCTTAGTTTTTTATTATTTTTTGTCTAGTCTAATATATCCAGTTTATCTATATTTTCTATTTATTTATATAATACTTGTTCAGATATAAATGTTCCGTACTTAAAACACTATTTTATATTATGCCTCAATTTAATATTAATCAGGAATAATTCATGTTCTAGATGGTAATACTCATGCTTATTGTAATTTGATATCATATTTACTTCTCTCATTATTCTTTTCTCAATGTGTTTTAATGTTCTGTTGTCTTTGATTTTAATTTTTTTTTTTTTTTCGGTGGTTAAGTGTAAGACAAGGTGGTTACACCTTAACTTCGCCACTGTAAAAATAAGTCGCAAATAAAATAAAATAAATACGTACATATATTGCAGTGCTTTAAAAATCACAAATTGGTTGATTTTAGACTATTTGTGCTTTTAAAATGTTAGTGGGTTGTATTCGTGCTGTCACGAAGCTTCAGTTTATGTAGCTATGGTTCGAAAGTTTTTGTTTTCTCTTTTATTATTAAAAACGATATTTGCCCAGCAAACGGTAAAATACGTTGTAGACTTCTGTAGGGCTAAGCGTAGTACGCATGCTTAATTATATTAGGCCAAGGAAATGTCACCCCTAAACCACTACAAACGTTTAGCAATACCGGCCTAAGGGCCTAATTAGAGAGGTCTTTGGATGGCTATCCACTCACCGAATGGCTGTTCTATGTAAACTACTCGGCAGAGACGTCTTTCGGTGGTTGGTTGACCGCTCGATGTGGCAATTGTCCCACTTGAAATGAAATGAGCTCTGAATATCATTCGAAAGCCTATTCGGTTTGAAGTAAACAAAATAGTTAATTTTTTATACAGTATTATTAGTATTGAGCATTTTCATATGGACTGGTAAATTACAGAAAGTATTCTTGCATTTTGGCAGAACCTTAAATTGAGAGTACTGTAAAATTTGCTTCGAAATAATCTTAATTGGGTTAAAAATTGGTTTACCAATAAATATTACCCGTTCAGAGTGTCGTGTTGCTGCAATGGTAGAAAATTGAGAGGTTAGAAATAACAAGGAGGTGTTTGCATTCTTTGGATCACTGGAAAATATAATTTAAAGTTCCGAGGATACGTACAAGAATTGAGGCAGACCAAATTCATTTGTATCCAAGTCAGGGAATTTTAAATGTCGTTTTTTTTCCTTCTTCAAAAGCCGTTGTTACAGGTGTGCTATATTCTCAAGTATAACATTTATATGGTTTTCAAAATCGTGGTTTATCAAACCTTGCAATGACTAAGTTAAATCATAGCTTTGCGAATTTATGCTTCAAAGAGCTTTCAGGTTAGTGCACTTGTCTGTTATAACAACTCGGAAATATGCACCGAACAAGGCATTTTTATGTGCGATTACCATTAATATTTTTGTATTTAAACAGCAAAAGATTGAAAGCGAAGATAAACATGATCTGCAGTGTGTTATTGCTCCTAAGCGTACCCAACGCATGATAATGCAGGTAAATTGGAACTGCAGTATTTTACACATTTTGATTTTATCTACAGCAAGTTTCACATAGCGATCACGGTAGGTCAGTGACGCTGACATTGACAGCTGATTATTCTTACAAAATTTGACAAAATAGGATTGACACAATAAATTATATGATGCTTTGTTTATATGCAATTTTATAGATTTTAAATGAGGCAGAAATAAATGATAAAATAGTAGACTACAACGTTACATACTAGTGATACCACCCCTCCAGTGTTCTGATGCAGCAAATAAAATAATAAATACTACAAAAATATTTTCGAGTCATGAAACATTGCAGGTAATATTAATTCAAGACGTCATACCACTCGACGAACATAGTTCGGCAATGGCATCATACCCTGACGTTCCCGTCGTCGGCCTCATTTATTGTTCACTCCAAGACCAATTAAGGCACATATTAACTCTTCCACGATGCTTACTTGGCCTCCTATCATCTTAACTTGCTCTTGGTTTCACAAAATCTGTCCTACATTCAGAGAGCATGGAGCGTAATCGCTGAAAACGCGTCACGTTTTTCCGACGCCAAACCAAGAGTCTCTTTTTAATACCCTTCAAAATACTTCAGCTATTTCTCAAATAATCTTTTTTTAGCCTATCCAGGCGTCTTGGTATGACATAATAATATGCGATCCCAGCGAGGATGCGAAAGTAAAACCAAAACATAAAATATACATTAAATAAAAAAAATTAATAATTAAATTAAATTTATGGGATGTGATTCTTGCAATAAAAATTATAAATAAAATAAATGATCTAGTTACCTAGGTAGAGGCATATAAAAACTAACCCTCACTGTCCAAAGAAAATTTAACTTAAAATAATATTAATCTACCAAAATGCATGAAAATCTGGAATGAAGACAGTCCAAAGAGCTATAAATATATAAATTGATTATATATAAATTGATTATATACACATTGACTACATACACATGATATACATACATATACATTGATTATGTACACAAAACAAGGAAAATAATTATGCTATCTTTCTGTAGCCAAATGTTACAATTCTTACTAAATTTAACAAAATAGCATTTATACATTAAGTTATCTGATGCTTTGTTTAGATTGTGTATCCAATTTTAAAGATTTCAAATGAGGCAGAAGTAAATGATAAAATAGTACAACGTTCCATACTAGTGATTCCACCCCTCCTCCAACTACTTTCAGCGAACCCCATGCCAGCGTTCTTTCCAGTCCCAACTTACATCACAGGTCTATTTCCTGTTAGTTCTTTTTACGTTGCATACTTTACAAAATAGCCTGTGTACATTTTATATTGAAGTACTGTTGGCTTACCTTATTTGTAGCTTTTGTGTAAAAATTCTACTGCATTAAATTTTTGGGCTTATATGTTGATGATAACTTGAACTGGAAGAAGCATGTTGCACAATTAATCCCGAAACTTAGTTCAGCTTGTTTTGCTCTACGAAATATTGTAAATTTAGTTCATAAGGAAGCTGCAAAAACGGCTTACTTTTCTTATTTTCACTCCATCATGATTTATGGTTTCCTTTTTTGGGGCAACTCAACAAATAGCGTTAAAGTTTTTACAATGCAGAAGAGAGCATTACGAATACTGGGAAATAAGAGACGACTCGACTCGTGTAGAGAGTTAATTTGTGAATACAAAATCTTAACTCTTCCAAGCCAATTCATTTATTCTTTATTATGTTTTGCAGCAGAAAACAATGAAAATTTTATAAAAAGTTATAATGTTCATAGTCATAACACTAGAAATAAATGCAATCTACATAAACCACCTATACGACTTAAGATGGTCAAGAAAGGAGTCTTGTATACTGCCACAGACATTTACAATACATTGCCAAATAACTTGCATGAATTATTTAATAGTATCATCAAAGAATTTCAAAATAAATTAAAATCAGCCCTGTTAGATCATTCGTATTACTCTGTTAAGGAATTTATTGAAGCATGTAACAGGAAATGAAAATGAAAGCTTGTTGATATATGAGAGTGTATTTATGTAAACGTGATTGTGTTTAAACACATGATTTTGTAAACCTTAGTAATATGTTACATTTTAATTAGTGACTTCATGTATGATGATTTTATCCTACAGTGTTATGATTGTACTACAATGTTTTGACATTGTGATGCATGTTATATACGTTTATAATTGCCAAGTTTATGTGATTACCTTATGTATTTTACTGACATCCTCCGTAACCCTTTGGCATTGACCATGAAATTGGGCTCCAAGGAGTGAAATAAAAAATAAAAATATTACTGTATTTATGATTACTTATGGTTTAAAACAATTTAAAATGTAATACATTCTATTTTAAATGTCCAAAACAAACGTATTTTTGCTAAACAGCTGTTGCAAAGAGTATGTAAACCTAAAGGAAATATATGCTATGATATGGTTACCACATTCCCCATTTTCATGCACTAGCGCGCCTGTGTAGCGATCGGCAGTAATGAGAGATATTATGGTAGAAATGCGCATACTTACAGTTTTCATACACATTGATGCGAATTCCGAACGTACCTTTATGTTTACATTATTATTGGCTCTGTGACTTTGGTTTACATTTTGACGAGTTGTCTGTGTCTTAACCATAGAGCAACGGTCGTACAAGAACAGGTCTGGACACTCGCCTATCTACCAATGTATTTTGCTTGACCCCCTTGTTGTTTGGTTGTAGTTCGTCAAGTTACCGAGAATGTCGTACTTCTTGGCGCTGTTTTCCGGGCGGTCGGACTCAAACTCCGTACACTTTTTTTCCATTGTTGAATTTATAAAGTAAATAAAGATTGCTGGAGCTTTTTCTTAAATTTGTGAGCGAAGAAAGTATTTCATTAATTGATAAAAAATACGTTTTGATAAATTGTTTAACTTAGCGGAAAGGAAGTGGGCGGAGTTTAGTCCGACCGCCGTAACATCAGCGCCAATAAAACACAATATTCTCGGTAACTTGGTGAACTACAGCCAAACAACAAGGGGGTCAAATATCCAGGCGAGTGTCCAGACCTGTTCTTCTACGGCCGTGCCATAGAGGTAATATATAGTAGAGGGAACATGACGTCACAAGTATGTCCAACATGGTCTCGAGAGTTTGGTGTTGTTTATTTAAGTTTTTTTGGCGTAAAAATGCAGTCGTGTTGTTTGAAACTCATGGCGTACCTTACAGAATATATATTTAGTCATGTGGTGTCACCAAGATCTCGGTTCAAAACCTTATAGTAAGTATGTAGCTAATATTTACATTTTACTAAAAACAGCTGTGTTAAGGAAAACAGTAACGTGACAAACATTGTTTACATTTGTCGTTCTGAAATTTCTGCGCAATTATACTATGCGATAGTATGGTAGTATATTCTCCTTAGTTCATATATTCATAAGGAACCAAAATAACCCAACATAGTTGTGATTACTAAGCAATTTTTATCTTGGCTCTCAATGTTATTTCAAATCTCCCGCGCATATTTCACTTAAGTCACGTGACACATGTTGAACACACAATTTCGTAGGCAGCTGTATAGAGGATACTCCCTCTACCCTATATTTACTCTAAGGTGTTAACCAACTATTATCGTTCTTTGTAACACCTTCTTTGTCTATGGTCTTAACCTTACGGTAATAATCAATGCCGCAAGTATGTAAAACAATGAATTAGAGATAGCATTTCTTAGTGCTCACCTACGATCTGAGGGGAACCTGTACAAAAAATTTCACGATTCTAGGTCCAGTAGTTTGGGCTGCAGTTTGATATGTCAGTCAGTTAGTGTTCTCTTTTATGTGTGGAGATAGCGGTAGATGCTACTGCTAAAAACACTGGGTTGCAGTAACAGAACAGAATTGGTAATCTGTAAATATTTCGTCAGTGTTAGTTATTTGAATGTTTCAGAACAATCGTTCGTGTTAAGCCTGCAGATAAAAGAAAACGCTTACATGAATTTGATTAGCAAATATTGTTTATGTACAGGCTGCTTCTGAACAACACCGGCAAACTCCGGCAGGTGATTCTTTATGGCAAAATAAGCAGAAAATATGTTTTGCCCTTTTCGCCTAAACTTAATTATTAAGGCCATGCCCGGTAGTTTTTTTCACGTTGGTGCAAAAAACTCAAAAAGTTTTCAACCAAATGGGTTGAAAAAAATTGAGAGCGTGTGAAGTCATACTATGCACAATTATATGTAGGCTTTAAAAAAAATGAGTCGTTTGCCAGCAAAAAAAAATATTTTGTGCCATTTTGGCTCGTTTTCATGCTAAAATATGTGATACTTTGGGTGCAAGAATCTAAAAATCCATTGTGTTCATTGCAACGGAAAAATTCAGATAGAAACTTTGATGTATTAGTGACAAAACAATGTAGCGATTTTGTGATAGAGATATTAGTTCATTTTGGAAAAATTATTTTCGAAATCACTGAAAAACTACCAGGCATGGCCTTAAGGGAGTAGTTATCCTCTGAATATCAAAAGTTAAAAAATCGTATTTCCCGAAAATAACGGAGACTAAATGTCATAAAAACAATGTTGGCAGCATTGCTCTGTGCTATTGAGGTCTTGGAAACCAACGGCAAAGTCCTTCCACCCTTATGAAAATAGCAGGGTTGGTTACACTCTAATTGCATACATCTATTTTACCGTGGTTTATTGAGTAATGAGTCTTGCGTAACAAAAATGGTCCTCTTGTAGCAACTGTCTAGGACGTACCGTTTATGCTTAAAACACACTTGAAGATTTCGCGCCGTCATACAGAGCCAAGAGCATTAGGCAATGTTGCGAACATGCATGTGATGTGCTCAGCGTACATACGATGGTGGAAATTCATTGTAAACTACATGTACCTTACTGTTAAAGTCGCTGACCAGCTTGTTCCTGGCATTATACCTTCATGTGGTTGCAGCTGTGAACGAAAACGGTGTCTCCCAGGCAGTTGAAATATGTTTAAATGGTATTGTGTTCGTTATTCTAACAATGAACCAAACATGAATAACTTTGTGAGGTAATACTTGATGCTACAGTGTCGGTATCAATGTTGTTTCTCTAAAGTATGGCAGTTACGACCCCCAGAAATCAGGGTTCTAAACGTAATTAATTAGCACACATTTAATATCTCCATGTGGTGCAGCAGTAAACGCGTTATATATGATGTCTTTGAAAATGTAGGTCAAGACGTTTAAGAAGGAATGTGTGCTTATTTTATCTTTACCTTTTAGATTTCTTTTTAGCAGCATTTTGTAAGGTTTGGCTGTAATGAATGAAGAAGTTATTCATTTTAGCAGAATTGAGTAAAAATGGGGGCATTATGAACAGCTCAGTTGTTTTTACATTAAAACGGCTAAGTTCATTCCAGAGCTTTCAGTATTATTTTTGTGAATAGCCTGCTGATATAGAGAAGTATTCTAATTTCCCGTTACGGATGAAATTTTTCACAGTTTCTCAATGTTTTATACTTCACGATATCGGCTTATGTTTGAGTTTGGCGACGTAAGTTCTTCGCTCTGTTCCTTTCTTTTATTTTTAATAAATTATCTCGTGTAATCCACAGGCAACCCTTTCTTTACTTTTTTATTGTCTCATGTGGAATATGCACGTCAATAAGTATGTTAATATGGAATTTAAATCGTTAACTTTATCATCAATATCTTTTGTCCATCGCAATGTTTATCTCGTAAACCGGAGTTGAAAACCAGTAACTAACATAGGTTGTGGCCCATAAATCCAAGTGGATCACGCATAAGTAAAAGATGAAATAAACAAAAAAAGTCCCACATAAGATTAAGCATTGATTGTCATCAATTATGTTTTTAGATCAATTAAAGTTTCGGAATACAACGTAACTGTAGTTTGGGCATGACATTGTCTGATTAATATATTTGACGACCGTTGCTGTTTTATTCAATATTTTATATTAGAGTCCCCTGGCCAGATAATATTTACGTGCAAAGTAAATACGTTGTACAAACACGATTCGAACTGCGGTCTACCTCTTCACACGAAACATAAGGCGGTTTGTAAATCACATTTATTGCTATCATATCACGTCTGAATTTCACTTCACCCACAACTTTTCAAGTTGACAACTATATAAATATGTTGTATAAACACGATTCGAACTGCGGTCTATCTCTTCTCACGAAACATAATGCGGTTTGTAAATCACATTTATTGCTATCATATCACGTCTGAATTTCACTTCACCCACAACTGTTCAAGTTGACAACTATATAAATATGTTGTATAAACACGATTCGAACTGCGGTCTATCTCTTCACACCAAACATACGGTGGTTTGTAAATCACAAGAAATGCTGATAAAGTTAACAGATTGTGATTCCCTACTCCTCTAGTAACAAATTTCAATTAGAATCTCACGCTTACCGTATTGTGGGCTGTGTTCAATTTAGTTTCTATGTAAGATAAAGTGTTAGTTTGTTATGTCCTATAGTTATGTAGAATATGCTATATTTAAAATCCATGCTAGTATAATTTCTAAGCCACAGTATTTTGCATGGGGCGTATGTAAACATAGGTGTCACAAGGTACAATCTTTGAACAGTCGCTAATGCCTACAATGATGTCAATAGCAGGCTGGTTTATAGTATTATAAATCTTATCTCCTTTTGAATTCCATGTACCTTCTTGTATTTGTTTAGTTCCCCCTGGCAGGACATTCCTTATCATCTAAGGATATGGGCAACACTCTTTTGTTACTTGTTAAAAAAACAGAATTAAATATAAGTTGGAAAAGTTGATGCATGATTGATTTGTTTTCTGCGTACACCAACCGCCACGCCTCCTGGTGATTATAGTTATTGAAGAATGTGATCATGTTGCTTAAACATTTTTTTCTCATCTCAACAACTCTAGTTAACTATTCTACAGTTGTATCACCCTCCAACCTATTGAACAAATGTTATTAATTATGTATTTAGTGAATTATTTATTTTATTTATTTTTTATTGAATTGCTATGTATCGTTGTGGGTTGCATCTGCATATATTAGAGTTAGAGCCCTAAGTTAGACCTGTACGTCACGTCGTTTTGTAATGCAGTATGTTAACCAGCAAGTAATCTGTTTTCAAGAAGTTAACAAGTAATCTGTAATCAAATATGTTATTTATGTTATTGTCTTTTCACTGCCGTTTTAAGTTATTTTTATTATTTTATTTTTGTACAAGTGTCGCCATGTCATTCTGTTCGTATAATATACTATTGTAAAAGGTTTCCAATTTTGAGCTATGCTCCAGGAGATCAACTGAAAAACCACAAATTTAATGTTTGATCTGTAATCAAAATATTGAAATAACTAAAAAATGCTGCTGACGAACATTAGAGGTGGCATATTTTTTTATTTAATGCAATATCTCAGTCTTGTGGGTTTGCTAGTTGGGATCAAATGTGTGCTAAAAAAAGTTAGATCTGTTTCTGGCCTACTGTGTTTATTGCCCCTGCCCAATGATATTTAGTGTCCTAGCCCTACAATTTTTAGTCTTTCTGCACCACAATTTTCTGTGCCTCTGCTCTACAATTTTCAGAGGCTACCCTACAATATTCAGTGTATCTGCCCTACAAATAGTTCTTCTGCCTTAAAATGTCTAATTCCTCCTTCACTGCTCCATGATTTTTTTGCCTCTGAACCACAGTTTTGAGTGCACCTAACACTGCCCCATGACTTTTTGTGTCACTGTCACACGTTTTTAAAAATGCAGCTACCCTAAAATTTTTTTGTGATTATCCTAAAAGTTCCTGTACCTCTGACATGACCCTGCCCCTACATTTTTTAGTTGTCCTACCCTACAATTTTCTTTTGTACATCTATTCAACTGTACCCTACCCTACAGTTTTTTGTAACCCTATCCAACTACTGTATCCTACCCTACAATTTTCTGTACATCTGCTCCATGTTATTTATTATCCTTGCTTAACATATCCAGTGCACCTACCCTTCCACAGAGCAAGGAAGGGAGTAAGAGACGGCACTCCCACGTTCAGCTGACTTCCTTATTTTTCCTGTGATCTCTATGGTGAAATCCACAATAGCGTTCTCTTTCAGTACCAACTTAACCACCTTAAAAACCAAAATTGTCGGGCACCTTTAAATTTCACATACACTTGAAAAACTATTTTGAACTGTGTAACCCTTTTCTATATAGCATGAAAGTTACCACACACAGTTTATTTATTTTATTTTACGCTTTTTCCGTATTAATTATTTTTTTTACAGGATGCCATCAGTTGTTTACAATCTATGGTGTAGTGTTTTTGACGTCATGTTTTTACGCATTACACATAAATGTAACGTCTATCATTCGTCAGATTGTTGTAAAAATTCCGTACATAACTAATATTTTAGACAGGCTGAGTCGAGAAAACTAATAAAACCAGGTTTTCAAGCTCGGACATATGTAGGTTATGTTTGTGTTTAGAGATGTTTGTATGTGGACCTCGTCGTCTTTTATAATAAAATATACTGAATTTATATAACATTGCAGTGTTTTGCTCCTGCTGAAATTACACTCTCGTGCAAACGCAGCTAAAGTAATGAAAAAGTAAATTTTGTTAATACAAGTTATGAATATATTAAATGATATTTTTGGACATGTTAAATAATAACTTTTAACTTATCAGCATCATGTTTCAAACAGCAAATAGCAATTATGCGGAAAATAATGTGTCACCAAACCCTACTAATTTCTTTAATAAAATATTTGTTACAACCAAAAAACATATTCACAATTCATCGCTGGAATTAAAAGTTCTTTTGAAATATGTTTTCATGAATAAACACGCAATTAGTCGCAATATTTGAGACGGTTTTTGCAGATAACCCCAAACAATGGTTCAGAACAAGATGGTGTAGGCCAGAGAGCACGAGCGAGTACACAGGCTTAGTGTCCTTGCTCTCGTACTCTCGACGGACAACTGAGACAGTCATTAGGCGTTTGCAAAATGTCAAGAGGTTAAGGTAGGTAGGTTAAAATTTCGGCTCAAGGCATGCAAAAAGTGACCAGGGTAAAGTTTACCCACGTGCAAAGTGTCACAAGCATAGAGGTAATATACAGTAGAGGGAACATGACGTCACAAATGTGTGTCCAACATGGTCTCGAGAGTTTGGTGTCGTTTATTTATATTTTCTCGGCGTAAAAATGCAGTCGTGTTGTTTGAAACTCATGGCGTACCTACCAGAATATATTTTTAGTCATGTGGTGTCACCAAGATCTCGGTTCAAAACCTTATAGTAAGTATGTAGCTAATATTGACTTTTTACTAAAAACAGCTGAGTTAAGGAAAACAGTAACGTGGTAAACATTGTTTACATTTATCGTTCTGAAATTTCTACGCAATTATACTATGCAATAATATGGTAGTATGTTCTCCTTAGTTAACATATTCATATGTGACCAAAATAACCCAACATAGTTGTGATTACTAAGCAATTATTATCTTTTCTCTCAATGTTATTTCAAATCTCCCGCGCATATTTCACAAAAGTCACGTGACACATGTTGAACACACAATTTCGTACGCAGCTGTATAGAGGATACTCCCTCTACCCTATATTTACTCTAAGGTCACAAGGGTGGCTTCAGGTGGGTTTTCTAGCTTATCCTCGTTTACCTTCCTCAAGAGCAGGGTAAGTTGCAGTTAACAGACGAAAATAAATCAACAATGCAACTTAACTGTTAACACACATTTAAAAGATCTAATAAATGAGCACAAAACTATTATATATGTAAATTATAAATAAAATAATGAATTCATACATCTACGTCATATTTGAAAATTATTAAAAAGTGTACAAAATACGAAGTATTCAGTTTAATTTCCGCCATCTTGAGAACCCTGGACAGCTTGAAGACGTACATTAACAACCTGACTAAATTCTGATGATCGGTAAAATCTGGTCACGCC
>PNEQ01107097.1:0-11556 GCA_003012365.1 Medauroidea extradentata | reverse complement strand
AGCCATCCTCCAGTCATAGATGTGACAATACATCCATCCTCCAGTCGTAGATGTGTCAATACAGCCATCCTCCAGTCATATATGTGACAATACAGCCATCCTCCAATAATAGGTGTGGCAATACAGCCATATTCCAGTCATAGATGTGACAATACAGCCCTCCTCCAGTCATAGATGTGACAATACAGCCATCCTCCAGTCATAGATGTGACAATACATCCATCCTCCAGTCGTAGATGTGTCAATACAGCCATCCTCCAGTCATATATGTGACAATACAGCCATCCTCCAATAATAGGTGTGGCAATACAGCCATCCTCCAGTCATATATGTGACAATACAGCCATCCTCCAATAATAGGTGTGGCAATACATCCATCCTCCAGTCATAGATGTGACAATACAGCCATCCTCCAGTCATAGATGTGACAATACAGCCATCCTCCAGTCATATATGTGACAATACAGCCATCCTCCAATAATAGGTGTGGCAATACATCCATCCTCCAGTCATAGATGTGAAAATACATCCATTCTCCAATCGTAGATGTTTCAATACAGCCATCCTCCAGTTATATATGTGACAATACAGCCATCCTCCAATAATAGGTGTGGCAATACAGCCACCCTCCAGTCGTAGATGTGACAATACAGCCATCCTCCAATCATAGATGTGACAATACATCCATCCTCCAGTCGTAGATGTGTCAATACAGCCATCCTCCAGTCATATATGTGACAATACAGCCATATCCCAATAATAGGTGTGACAATACAGCCATCCTCCAGTCGTAGACGTCACAGTGAAGTATAGAGTCTTGGCATTCAACCTGTCATAGGATATACCTACGAAACTCAAGTACCACTAGAAATCATTTAGAGCCACGTGTTTGCAGAGAAAATATTTGTCAATATTTGGTTTGAGTGCCTGGTGACACATCTGCAGCTCTGCTTCATGGCCAGTGATTGGATGTCTTAGCTGGTACTTGTCATGGAGTTCTACTGGCAAATCACAGGAGTATGGTGCCACGATTACTGTATTCTGATTGGTGCAGTCAAATAAGAGACGTGCCTGAACAAAGACACGCTGCCAATAACCACTGAAGAAGATCTGCAGACGTGGACGTAAGGCACTGAAACAAAATAATGCCAAATATTTTCCCGTCCAAACCGTGGCTCTTATCATAGATTGAGGGTGTTTCATAGGTGGAGTTATTGCGAATATGCTAAACAGTTTGGCGTATACTGTAACAATAGTAAGACGCTACATGAGTATCCACGCAGTAGGCAAGTACTTCCTCAGAGACTCAGTCAGTACCCTCACCAGATAACAGGTCCCGGGGTTCACCCAGGACTCAACAGGGAGGGGGGAAGTGAGGAGGTACTTTCACCGGAGCTGAGGTCGTCTGGGCGTAACGCACGACTTGTCACTCAACACGTGTCTCTCTACACGCGACGATCACTCAACCAGCACGCTTCGTCCGTGCCTTTCACACTCTGCCTACCTACAGTCTGTCCCACATAACAAGGCCACTTTCTGACACTTCTCATTCTACACTGTTAGCAAACATTTCCGTGAAATCACGGACAAGTACAGGCAATGAACAATCCAGAAATATTCGTAAAATATAATCCTCCGTAAAATTACCGACAATCCGTTTTCCTCACAAAATTGTTTTTTAATTACTGGCAGACCTTTCTTTAGAAATTCGGAGTAATTTAACTTGCTATGGTTTCCCGCGATCTTGATGCATCATTTAGTAACCCGAAAAACTTATCCAACTTGCCGAGATTCGAACCCACGATCGTATGGTACCCAGGCAGACACTCTAACCATTGCACCAAAATGACACGATGGTCAATAAACGAATTCCATGCAGCGGTAAGAGACCAACTTTATGAAAGACAACTTTTATTTTCGACATCCTGTTTTTACACAACTTCATTAGTATCATTATGAGAAAAATATTTTACTATGTAGAAATAAATAACTTTAAAGGAACATGCCCACTGGCGCGAAAAGCAGAGAAGAGGTGCAATTTTTTTTTTTTTTGTTTAAGTTCTATGGAATCACATGCATGGCCGCCCACTCCAGGGTAGGTGAAGCGAGGAGAACAGATGATGTGTGTGGCCTCCTCGGAACACTTCGGTTCCATACATCTTCACTTCGCGGCAAAGTGTGGACAACCAGAAAGCAGCGTTGTGATTATATTATCTTGTCTTGTCTTGTCTTCATTCCGCACCAGTGTGCATGCACGTTAACTATAGTAGTCACCGTGATAATTGATACCAGCATGTTTAAAGAAACGCAATAATATATGTTTTAAAATTGTAGAAACATATTGCCATGAATTTATGGAGAGTTACGGCCAAACATCCGTAAAATGGCAATACGGACAAACTTCCATACACAAAAAAATTACGAAAGCCACTTTAATTACAGTACCTACTTTTCTGTAAATTTTCCGTGAATATACGGAAATTTTTAACCGTGCATTTCTTACAAAAGTTCTGGCTACAAGTAGGCAACACCTATAAATAAAGAACGGGAATACACTTGGTTTCACTAATATGTGCTATCCTCCAAGAATATCTTCGTACTCTAGCAGACAGTTCATTGGCTGCTTGCTGCCACAGTGATGCCATGTGATTGGCCCGGTATTTAATTGATTTGTTATCACTGGCTCAGCGACCTCCGAGATGTGGCATACAAGCCAATTGTTTATGTTAGACAAACTGATAGTTATCTTATTCCTAGCTAATAACCAGAAGAAAACACGAATTTTACAAGCCCCAACTAATGAAACTTCTTTTTTATGCATTTAAGTGAGTTGTACGAATGGTACATGTAGGATGATCCATTTTCCACAAAATATTTTATATACGTACATACATAATACATGCACATCGTCACCTGACTGGCAAAAGGACGAATGTCACATATTTATTGATTTTGAGTTATTGTGTTCATAAAGTTCTTCAGACTTATAAGACACGTTCTGGCAAAAGGACATTGTGTATGTATGTTAAGGCACTGTGCTGTGTATGAAAACTCTCTCTCACTTGGGGCTATGTTACAGTTTCATCCTGGCAAAAGGGCCAACGTCCATAAAGATCCTATGTTTTGAAGTGTAAAAGTTTTTCGACGCTTGGTTTGGTAGTCAAAGATGTTTGTACACAGTACTTTAGATTTACAAAACTCCAGAGTCCTGAAGTGTAAGTAATCCTCATTTATTTGGCAGGTTAAGTAGTTTGTACACAGTATTTTCCGTTTTCTTAACCTGCAGAGATTTGAAGTCTGAATAATTAATTGAACGTTTTGTGAACTCCTGAATTTGTAACTTAAAATGTTTGTGTATTTCAGATTTATTAAATGACACAATTATATAAGGTTATTATCTCCTTAAAATTCCGAGGATCTTTAATTTTGTAGCTCAAAATGTGGCTTTGGCCTGCTGCATAAAACTGCACAGTTTTACGTAACTGAAAGTTCTGAGACTCCTTAAATTTGTAGCACAAATGTTGCCATGTTTTGCAATAATAAAACTGCAGAGCTTAGAATTGTAAATATCTCACTAAAATTGGGAAAGGACGTAATTTACTGAGAATATTCACAATGTTCCATATAAAATGTATAAAAATATGTTCCATGACATGAAAAAAAATCTTAGCACATTCAGTGCTGATAAAGTAGACAAACAAAATTATGGGCTAATGTATTGTTTAACATCTGGCATAAAGACTGATGCCCCACATCTCATATTCAAAAATTAACATAAATTAATGCATTTATTGAAATTGGATACAATTCGTACATGCATCACATACAAACTGGTATAAATACTCATGTGTGACGTTTTTTGCCTGTATAATATGTTATACCTCTTCAGCAGTTTTTTTGCTCCTGTTGTAAATTTACGATTTTGTAACATTCGCCCTTCTGCCAGTTTGGTGACGATATATACATAAGAACATCCGCACTTTTCGTTAACAGTTTGCCGCATGTATCTGTGCAAACCGTTTCTTTCTTGGCTAAACCGAACACACAGTTACATATTTCTTATTCAGAGTGGCTGTGATTCGAGATCAATCACGGCAATAGACCTAGTCATAGTAATCCATGTCACCTTGCAATCATTTCGTGAAAAATGGATGGGCCTTTCATGTGTCATAAGAATGCACTTGCAGCTCACTAACGAGGGTAACGTCACACAATTACGTGTGAGTCTAATTATACTTCGCCCTTATCTACCATTAAAGTAGCAATAAAGATACGGGTTACATAACGGTAAGACTCATATGCAGGAAACAATAAAAATATTTCACAATGAAATGCCTTAGTATTCGCCGTTATGGTTAATTATATACGTTTATAAGACCATGTTTAAGCTAATGACTGGGAGATTTATCACAAATTACTAGAGGCACGATTATTTCGAGTATTGACTCTAGGTCAGGTTGAAGGCCAATATTGTATACTTCACTACTCCTTCTGTGATTAGACGAAACATGTTTCAACACATCTTTGACGACTGCCAGCCAGTGATAAATTAGCAAACAAGTCGTGGTGGTAACACGTGTTACGGTTACAAGTCAATATATATTTGACTTTGGCCTGTGTGTGTATATGTCTGAGAAGTCTACGCTGTTGCCAAATTAATACACGAAATACTCGTGCCTCTACAAATTACGAAAGGCATTAATTTGTCAGTAAAGACCCGGAAATGTGGCTAGTTCAATCAATATGCCGGCTAGACTCCACAGTCCTGTATACACTATGTCTTCAGTTACATGTACATTGTCAGTTGCTCCAGTGAGTGGACAGTTGTACATATGACAAGCTAGTGCTGCAGTCAGTGAGTGATATCATGCAGGACTGTTATTGGTTCATAGTCTTGAAGGACGCGTCACACAAACAGCTACCGAACAGCGAACCTATTAAAAATATATACATGGTTTCACATAAGGAAAAAAAAACGTTTTTTTGGTTTGTGGTGGCCACAGAATATTTTTGTTAACACAGACCTCACAAAAATTGATTGTAGTTATTACAAAAAAATTTCTAGTCACCGCGAAACTTTATTTGGGACAGCAAAAAACGTTTTTTATCATTACAAAAAAAATTGGTAAGATCTATTATGACGAGATGTTTTGTAATAACCAATAAATTTTTTTCAGTGAAATTGCGAAATTTACTTTTCTCTGAATGATCGGTCAACAGATAACGGTTAAAAACGACAGCTTCATTCATTAAAAGTGTTACAACGTTGTATAAATTAGCTACAAAAATAGTTAAATTAACCTGACAGGCAAGACGAGTTCTTAAGGCAAATAAACAGCAGTGCCGCAAGAGCAAACAAAAATAATGAATATTTTATCAGACGTTAGGACCATAAATTAAATAGCTGTCAGCGTGGTTGGACGCAACAAACAATTTTGTGATTTCTGGAAAATTGATTATGTTCTTATACATAACGAGACCTAGAATTTACTTATGTGTTTAACCTACAAGGAATAATATTTTGTGTGTCATTAAATACAAAACAATTTGCCATAATTTGTTTTATGTTAATCTTGTTAAGTGCCTCCAGCCAACAAGGTGAATGTTTATGAAGTCGTATTCTGCGAAGAAAAAAAACTTTAACGTAGCATTAAGTTATTAATCAGCTATGTTTACATATATTATTCCACGAGCTAATATGTCTCCTGCCGGAGTATGTAGTCTCCTTGTATACTGTACCCGTGTTTGTGAGAATTTATAAGCTAACAAGTAATCATCAAAATTGAAGAATCTTTATTATACGCGGTTAGGAATAAAGAGACAACTCAAATAAGCCCTGCGAAATTACTATTTTCAGCCAATTTGTATCTTTCCGCTCGTAATGGCTAACGACGGGAAATATCTAACATCTCTGGACACGTCACTTGATGTTTGCTCGTGTAAGATAATTGCGCAGGCAGTAGGAACCTATACAGTTTGATATAAAATGTTTATATAATTATATAAAACACAAATATGCTGATTTCAGTTGATTTTATTTCAGTGTTGTGGAATTTAAATACGAGTGAGTGAATGTTTTTGGCCAACGCTTAAGAGGTCTTCAGCGCTGGTGAGGGGTGATATGAGGTGAGTATGGAGCAACACCGGAATGAAAGGGCGGGGGAAACGGGAGATCCCCGAGAAAACCCGCCGACCAGCGGCATCGTCCGGCACGATTCCCACGTGCGAAAATCCGGGGACCAACCCCGTCAGGAATTGAACCCGGATCGCCTTGGTGGGAGGCGAACGGTCTGACCATTCGGCAACCGCGGACCTATTTAATCAGGAAAATATACGGAACTACTTTCGGCTATTCGCTGCCAACCTAACAAAGAGTACGGTAACTATTGTTAATGTTAAACTATATGCAGTAACTGCTAGTGATTTTTTTTTACGTTAAATCTTTAGTGCTAACCATACCCCGAACGACAAATACATGGAGACCGAAATAATCCTCGATTTCATTTGGGAACAAGCTAGAATTCCAACAATTGTAAGTTTGTGTAACTCTCGCACCTGGCATTCGACTTATTTGACATCTCCTGGAAGTCTCTGAACCAATAATAAAATTCTAATTCATACAGACCTATATCACTTCAACAGCAAGCAACTAATGAGCATCTGCTGTCTGGTTCAGTTCACTTATATTCTTGCAAGCTAGCCTACACGACAGAGAACCTGCGAATTCATCTGGTCTCCACCAATACATTGATTACAAACACAGATGCTACCAATTATTATATGTTCAGAGTAATGTCGCAGTATTACTCGCCAGAATTCTGTACATTTTAAACTCTCCACAACCTGCAATAAGTAAAATATTACTACACACGTTAGCACTCAGTTGAACACTGTCTATAGTTTTCTACACATTCCCTACGATGCAGTGTCGACAAATAGTTAAGGCCATTCTACCTTGCCTCTATTGTTTACTACACTAACTACAAACACATATGATAATTTTTTTATAAATATTAAACGAGAGCAGATATCGCAAATATTTTGGGCAGTTACGTTAGGACATGGTTTTCACCGTATTACCTAATTTTTGCAAGACAGTAAATTATAAGGGTATCAATGAAAAATTAAACTAACCAGAATGTTTTATTTCTTACATAATTAGCTAAAATCATAATATCTACTGTCTTGAAAAAATTATGCAATACGGAGAAAACCATTTTAAACAAAATTGCCAAACAGTTATTTTATATCTGCTCTCGTTTAGACTTGAAAATTACTAACATAATGTCACTCCATATTGCGCTTTGTTTTAACTTTGGCTAGGGTCAATTCTACTAGGTTAGAAAGAAAATGTGTTTTCTCACGAAACAGTTTGGCACAGGGAACATTTCTGCCACTAGTTTCGCTGCTATCGCTAAGGAACCAGAAAAATACGAAACTGTAGTAAAATTAAATTTAAATAGGTTTGCAAGACAAAACACATTTAACATAATTTTTAAGTTAAGAGATGCTAATTTCGCGTTTTAAATTATCAACTTTATGTAACTGAAAATTCAGGAAAACTCTGTGATTGGTAAGTTTGCACCCACTAGCGATACCAGCGCTCAAGTGGCAGACATTTTCCGTGTGACGAGCTTCTAACATTTTCTTTCTAACCTGTAGTAGAATTAACCTTACTTTTGCGAACCACTATAGGCTATAGAAACAGTGGGAAAACATGTAAATTGTAATATACACTGTTTTCAGTTCAAAGCGTTTGTGGACTCGGGTAGAAGCAGCCTGGTAGATTATTCTCCGGCTGAGTCACTCCCCGGATTTTCGCATATTGGAATCGTGCCGGATGATGCCGCTGGTCTGCGGGTTTTTTCTCGGGGAAACGGGAGATCCCCGAGAAAACCCGCCGACCAGCGGCATCGCCACACATACGAAAACCTGGGGACACACCCCGCCGGGAATCGAGCCCGGATACCTTGGTGGGAGGCGAATGGACTGACCACTCGGACGCCCCCCCCCCTTACCCTCGGGGGTGTGTAGATGTGGCGGCACTTGTAGAAGGGTTGTTGCGGGAAGGGGAGGGGGATTGAGGACGTACAGTGTCTGGACTCGAACCCGGCGCCCTTGCGTGTCGCGTGGTATTTGGCGGTGTAGTGTTGTGCAAGAGGCACGGCACGTTCAGTAAGTGGGTCGGGCCGCGAGCACCTTACTCTAACCGCGCCGCTCCGTGATAGCGCCCGCGACCTTGAACTGCAACACCACGCATACTGCCGCCGCAGGTAGGCCTGTGTCTGCACGAGACCGCCCACTATCAAGTCACCACTTTACAATGCCAACTTATACATTATACTGGGTTTATGAGATACTCGGCTACTTGCGGTGGAATGATGCAAATATAACATATTCATGTCAGAATAACGACTGTCTTATTACTTTGAATAATTTAGAACACGTTTAAAAGGTGGTAAAAAGTATAAATTAGCGATAAACTTCAAAGTCCGTGACATTTGACCAATAATTATAACGCAATTAGTGGAACATTATTTTTGACTCCTTAATATATGCCTTTCGGGGGTCGACCCCCGGACTTTGGCGTGTGGGAAAAGCGGTGCACTTTACCGTTGGCTGGCGGGTTTTCTCGGGGATATTCCTTTCCCCCCGGCTCTCTTATTCTGTCGCTGCTCCACCCTCACCTCACCTCATCCATTCTTCCGGCCGAAGGGAGGCAGGCATGTCTCGTTAGTCGAGTAGATGGCCCAACCTTCACCCCGGCCTTCTCTCACACACAGTGTGACCCTGCCTGAAGGCTGGAACACGTCGTGGATTTCCATTTCACTTATGACGAGCAAAAGATTGTGTGTCAATTCTACGTATCGCATGAAGGGTTTTGCATTTTACCATGTATTGCCACAACCGACATAATACACGCTACTTAGTGTTTCATGTTCTTTTATGAACCAAAAATGACGAATGGCATTGCTTCAAACAAGCACAACACAAAATTTAATTTATCTTGGAACCGTTCAAATGTACCGAAAATACGTTAAACAGAGTAAACAATCATCTTGTCAGTCGCAATATTTAAAACATCTTGAAATATATTTTTTCACATTCCTATATTTACAGCGTAAACAATATTTGCGACGCTGATTTATTACGCAATTCAATATATTATACCAAATACAGACATATCGAAGAAATAGTTACCCAACACTTACATAATAAATTAATTTCAAAATTCCCAAACTGTCACTTTTATTAACATCAGCTAAAGAAATACAACGCCATTTCTCACGTCTTGCAAAAAGAACATGGGCCTGTTCCAGGTCGTGGTTTGCCGTATTTTAAGTCTGTAATATTTTAAACGTTTTACGGAATAGCTTTACGCTGTCAGAGCTGCTATAACTTAAGGAAATATAGTTGATAATTTGTAAATCATGGACATGTATGCTTCTAGCAATAAATGTATTAGGCAATGCGGTCAGCAGTGCACGACTAATGAATTTACATGGCATATCTTTCTTTACGTTGAAGATTTTTTTCTAGAAAATAAACGTAACATGTTTAGATTGGACTTCCCTCAGGGCCTGAGTTAGCACTTTGAAAGGATTTTTCGAAATTCGGCTCCTAAAAAAGGGAGAGATTTTTCGATTAAATGCCGATATAGCTCGATCCCGATGGGTTGTATTTATGATTTTCACTTCAGCGTGACACTCATGCAAACACGTGTAGGCCTACAGGAATTTAAGGGTTTCCTCAAATTTGAGCTCTAAAAAGGAGGGAGGAGTCGTGAGATATTTTTTCGGTAAATCCTTTATATCTGCCGACCTCATCGACATATCGAAGTGTTCTGTGCTTCAGGATGATGCTCACGTAAACATTGAAGTGCACTTTCATGATTTTTTTCCAATTCAAACCCAGGAGGTAAAAAAAAGGGGGAATGTGTTTTCGATTAACCGTCGCTATACATCGAACCCTTTTACATTTAAGCTACCGATGTGATTTTTTGCTTTAGATTGTTGATTAATCTTGTAATATAAAAATGAATCGCAAAATGTGTTGGTAAGCGCATAACTCAACAACGCCTGGACCAATTTGGCCAATTCTTTTCTTTTAATGTTCGTTGAAATTCAAAGATGGTGTTTACGGCGAGAAAAATTCGAATAATTTCCGAAAAAACCCTAAAAACAGTAGAGTCAATTTGAGCTTTATTGCTATTGTTGTTTAAACAATGTAAGTATGTTCCTGTGATCGAGGCCTTAAACATTCACTCAGGTATTGTATAAAGTTTGGCGTGTGGGAGGGGTGGGATTACGGGTTCGCATCCCGTGCAAGACTTTGCGATGGTAATTACATGACATCATACAAGCGTATTGCGTGCGCTCTTTACACTGTTATTGAGTACGCTAGCTGTTAAATGCCGGGCAGCTGTTTTGCGGTGGAAGCCGCAGCCGGGCAGCTGTTTTATAGAGAAATAAAGATGAATTAAAAAAAGTACGCTTAGCGCAGTGGACTGGACAAACCTGTTTGTATTTGATGTTTTAAAGATAAACAGTGAATATAGTATAATATAGAATATAGTATCACCATCAATTAACACGTAACTAAAAGTTAGTTACTCTTTTCTATAGTACACGCGGGCGAAGCCGCAAAGGGACAACTAGTTAAAAATATTTTCGATAACTCGGCGATACAGCTCGAACCTGATGGTCAGACTTCATGAGATGCACTTCAGTGGGACTGCCATAAAATGCGTAAAATACAATTTTAGGATTTTTATAAATCCGATCCTTTAAGGTGCGAAAACGCGTGAAATTTATTATCTGTAAATCCTCGATGTCTATCGAGTCCACAGCGATATAGAATCTTTGTGTTATTATAGCCGAAATTTTATTTCTAGGATTTTTTTTAATTCGATACCTCGTGGGTTATAATAAGGATGACGCGTTTGCAATGAAGTCTTCGGGTATCGAGGCATCGTGTGCACCAAGCAGCACAAAAGTTGTCAAAACTAAGGAAATTATATGTGTTCAGCTGTGATTCTGAGGTAGGGTATGTTAGTTAACGTTTAAGATGTCTTGCTAAGAAAAATAATAATTATGGGTCTTTTCTTGATTCGTATTCAGCACAACAGACACATTGTCATGATACAGAGGTTTTATTTTATTTTTGTAATACCTGTGTATGTTACAGAAAAAATCACAAAATTATGAATAAATTAACACAACGTTTGTTACAATTTATTAAATTTTATAACTATAACTCCTATAAAAAGTTACTGTATTGGTATTAACATCTTTGGATGATTGCTATGTAACTTTTTCAGTGTTCTGGGACATATTTCTATTTACGTACTAACTATTGTAGGGGAAGCCGGGGCACAATGCAACAAAAATTAGTTTTTATTATTTTTCTAGTAGAGTTTTATGAATACTAAACAAATATTGCCGTCTAAAGCTACTACAACATCCAATACACAAAATAAAATAAAAGAGATCAATACCAAAAAAATTGTCATACTTGAAAAATCATGTTCAAAACACTTATGCACATGTTGCAAAA
>PNEQ01107093.1:0-18190 GCA_003012365.1 Medauroidea extradentata | reverse complement strand
CGAACTTGGCCGCTTATTGGCTGCCCGAGGCTGTAGACTCCAGCCCCGTGTCTGTTTGGCTCCTGCATGTTACTACAGGTTTCCTATTGGCCTGGCTGCCGACTAGCAGAGCAGCTGCCTCACGCTGATTGGCAGTAGGTGTTTCTGCCATGTTGCTGGCCAGGGAAGCCATTTTGCTGGCGTGTGTGACTGAGTTCGCTTTCCTGCCGACTATTTCACTTCTGTATTCCTAAATATTCTGTGACCACATGCTGGGCCTACGTTCAGTTGCGTCTTTATTGTTGGCCTAGCGCTCTTTAAGAGGTATCACGATTGTTTGAATTCTAGCTTGTGCCAGAAAGAAAACTCAAATGTTTCAGGTCCCTAATTATAGGGCAAAAGTAGCTATTCAATGAGGCAGTACTAATGAGCAAAGAGCCGATCGTAGCTTTAGTGTATACAGAGCTGTGAATTCTTGAAATTTTCTCTTCGCTAACAATTTGCTTGTACAAAACATTTTAGAGGTGAAATTTTTAAAGGAAATGTGCAGTGAAATTGACAGAAAGCTATTTAGTTTTCCACAATTTATATCGAATCAGTAGGGGCAGAAAAATGTCGGAGGTTCAACGCAACATGCAGACAAGAATGAGTGAGTAAGTGAGTGAGTGAATGAGCGAGTGATTTTGGTCTTTAGCGCTGGTGAAGTGTGACATGACGTCAGTATGGGGCAGCAACGGAATGAAGGGGCACGGAAAACGGGAGATACCTGCAAATGCCAGCCGATCAACGGCATCGTCCGGCACGATTGCCACGTGTGAAAATCCGGGAACCTACCCCACCAGGAATCGAGCACAGATCACCTGAGAGGCGAGTGGTCTGATCATTCGGCTATGGTGGCCCCTTACGTAGACTAGAGTCTAATGTGTGTACACTTGAGTCTTAGCTTCTAAACTTGCTGCTGTTTTATTGAGTAGTCAGGTTGATTTGTCCGTAAAACTTCAGGGTATGCCTGGCACATCGTGATCCATTTTTAAAATGAGTTAAAGCCCACGGGTGTTTAAAATCTATCATCTTCCAGAAAAGTATTCGTGAAATCTTCCGGTCTCTCCGAATAAGGAGTGGACCTAGAAGTATGGGCAGCACATGCCATCATTCCAAGATCTCGAGTTGGGTAGTTTTTCTTAGTCACGTATGCATGTTTTGTCAATCAAGAGAGTTGAGATAAATACCAGTGATGTTGTTCCGTTATAGGCTACAGCAGGAATTAAAATATAATCAGTTTTATGCATGTAAAATATTTTGTCTTACTGAGACATCCGTGGCGTATTTTAGGCGTCATTTTATTTATATTTAATAATATAATATTCGTTATTATCCCCAGACGATAACGGAGCGATGAAACAAATTTGACAGCTATGTCTGTCTTCTGTAACTTCGTAACTCACAAACGGTTGCACCTATTTCAGTGCTATTTTTCAACTTGAAAGCTAATTTCCTCGGGTGGTCGCTAGAACGGTTGGTGAAACTCCGTCCGGCTGTTTAAAAGTTATAAGCTCTTTTCCAAATCGGTGTGAGAGTCTCATAGACATATAATGTAATACTAATCATACTTTCATATTTTGTTCGCTTCAAGGTCTATTTTAGATGTTGACGATTTAATTAAAAAAATGTTTTAGATCGGTTTCATAACAGTGTTTCATTTACAGAAAATGTGATTTCTACAATTTTGTCATTTTGTAGATTTATTTAAGTTTAAAAATCTTTATATGAATTTAAATTTTAAATAATCTCCCGATACATAAAACCATCCTTTTAAAAGTAAAAATTAAAAAAAAAAATCTAATAGTTTTAGATAATTGTGAATGTTACATGAGTCGGGGCATCGCTAAGTAAACAAATTAGGTAGTTAAAATTAGCTAAATTGTAACAGAATACACCAAAACAAGAGCAAATTCACAAAATGAATTATCAACGCAAAAAATAGGATTTAAAAATAATCTAATATTTAAACTTGTCTTTTTGAATTGTCACATATGTACACACCTATTTTGTTTATTAGGCCTATACGTTCCCCCGACGCATTTTAGTGTCACAGTAATTTCAAACTACTATTGTTTTACTTTTTAAGTGATAGTTTTATGTGTCTGGGGTTTGTTTATATTATTATCTAAGTTTATGATATATTTTCCTTCGGTACGTTGAACATAGTGCATTCATTTTCACTTCGTTATGGTTTTGATTATGTCTCCTTTTCACACTTTTTTTTTCGCATTAAATGACGTGTTTTGTCTGTTAAAGCAGGTAACTCTACTCGAGAGCAGGTAGCGAGGAGTTGATCGAGTAAACTTCACCTTGGTTACGGTTTGCACACCTGAAGTTGATATTTTGTCATTCCCACCCTACCCGCGTGAGTTTCTGTAAACGCCACAAGGGACGGACATTGAAATTAGTAGCCGGTAGGCTTCCGCCATTTGTTGACAATAGACAAGGTGTGAGGCCTTCCAGCATGGAGGTAAGAACAGTCAGGGTTTATTGTGACGTAGTTGAAGCCGGATTTTTGGGTGTTCCATTATGGCGCTGAGGCGTTTTGAGGTTATGCACACTTGTGTTGATGCACCTCTAAACAATTAAAAACACCTTAGAGTAGTGCAGATTAGTAATGTAAGGAACAAGATTGATTAACTACAAAATTGCTTGGTCTGGGGGTTTCATTACGAATTATTTCTTATT
This sequence comes from Medauroidea extradentata, assembly GCA_003012365.1. Classification (NCBI taxonomy): domain Eukaryota; kingdom Metazoa; phylum Arthropoda; class Insecta; order Phasmatodea; family Phasmatidae; genus Medauroidea; species Medauroidea extradentata. Next base: position 15,481 of record PNEQ01107093.1, on the reverse strand, counting down.
GCGCTTAGTTAAGGAATTGGCGGTCATCATAATGGAACACCCAAAACGGCGACTTCACTTAGCTCGCATACATTGCAATAGGCAGGGCCACCCCCTACCTTACAAATGAAGCGACGGCGAAATTCAGGGGAAAAGTTTTATTTGGGGGAGGGGAGAGGGGGTAATGGGAGTTTCCCGAGAAACCCCGCCGGTCAGCACCAACGTCAACACGTTTCTCTCTTTCTCAGGAAAATTTAATTTGACTGGGCCAGTAAAATTATAGTATGTCATAATGGATATTTGCGATTTGTTTGCGAGCAGTTGAAGTGCGTCGAATAAGTCTTCCAACCATAAAGTGAGTGGGAACCTTCGATTTTCACTAAAGAATTCTCGCACCACTTAGTTTCAATGCCCTATGTCCACTTGTGCATCTCTGATTCGTGGTTATTAGGAGCATATATTTGTGTAGATGATTCATTTCTTAACCCCCGACGCAAAAAGAGGGGCGTTGTAAGTTTGACGTGTCTGTCTGTGTGTCTGTGTGTCTGTCTGTGGCATCGTAGCTCCTAAACGAATGTACCGAATTTGATGTGGTTTTTTTGACGTGATCGAGATGGATCTTAGCTATAATTTATGAAGCTCTGTTCAGCCGTTTGAAGATCATCAGCTGTTTTCTAGTTGTTGAAGGGATGTGAGCAACTTCTACTGGTCTGATCGATCAGAAATTTACTATCCTGTGACTTCATTGATATTACAATAACATGGCCACCTTTACCTGATGCTGCAGCATCGTCTGGAATTTACAGGATTCCCAACTCATCAATTTAGTTGGTTTTTTTTTTTAATTTTTAATTTAAGTTGTACTTGTTTGACTGTGCTAAACATATAAAGGTTACTGCGACACCATCTGCGATTTGCGGGTAGAACCCCAATAACGTTGTGAGTCAAAAACATCCAATGAATGACAACGTAGCTGAGCTGAAGGTAGGAGAACGTAAGGTACTTAAACTAAGTATAGTGCAAATATCTTTTCACAGAAATCAGGGGTTTATAATAATGAGTAACATGCGACACTGTTTTAGAGACTATTTTGGAACTAAAGATTTCCGCGATTTTCCACTGTCTCCCTCGTCATTAGCCGTTTCTTACACTCGACTCGGGTATCGCGTGCACTTCGATAAAGCCGGCGCTATTGAAAGCAAACGGTGCCCTAGCATTGTCCGCAAGAAAAATTATTGCCATCGTTTTTGTTTCCTTTCCTTTCCCTCTCATTCTCCGCCATCAACTCGTAGGTGGAGAGGCCTCAAGGACAAGCGGCGTGGACACAGAGTAGCTAAGAATACACAAGCGAAACTCGTACCACTCAAGCCAGCAATATAGCGGTAAGTCATTCGAGGTGGGCGAAATCCTCCTGCCGCACTGATCTGATCGTAGAGTAACGATCGATTCTAATAGATTACCACTGACATAATTTCATTACTTCATGCGCATCTCATAAACTGAAATGACACACCGTTCGTTGACATATCGCAATGCGATAATTTCGGCTTCACACCCTAGGATGCGACTTGACCGTAACTGAAACATAACTTTGGATCAGTGGAGCTGTCTGCTCCTCATTGTGGATTGGCATTCATGACTAGAGACATACAAAATTCGGGTCATTTTCTGACAGCTGAATAGACTTCAAGTGACTATAGGCTTGTTCGACGTCTCCCGCTGGCCGATATTGTCGTGACTTGCCGCGGAGAATGCTTTCACAGTAGGAGGCCAATTTCTGTAAAGACGTAACACACGTAAATGACAACACATAAAAGTTCGTGATCAATTGAATCGCTGATTATGCTCTTTTATGTATAGGAAAGTGAAGTTTTGTCTGCTATCAAATGATAACGCGAATTTTGCATGTCTATAGTCTTGACGTTGTTTTATTTTTCTTTTGTTGGCAACTAAGTGTAGAATAAAATTTGAGAATTTTTTTACGGAAGCTTATGAAAAATAAATGAAAAATTTTATACAATGTAAGCAAGAAAATATGTATTTTGAAGGAAAAATAGACACGTAACAGACAAAATAAAGCCACCGATAAATCTACTGATCCACAGCCAACAACAACCATCTGCACCAGAACCTACCAAATCATATTACTTATATAATTCGCTAATGAGGGCTTCAACGAGGTGAACAAAGCTGCCATAGCGGCGCGTTTGTGTTTATATATACACATAGGCATAGGCCGTTCGCAATAAAGTGAGCACTGCATAAAGTTTTCTTTCAGCCGTTTTGCTGCCGTCTTCACTAATTTTAATATGAAAACTTCCATGTAACTAAAAGTCAGTGTAAACGTCTCAACACACTCAAAAGTTAACATATATTGGCTCAATAAAATATATTTTTAATTAATTACGAGTTCTGCTGATTGCTCAGTTTATAGCGAACAGCCTATAAACTGTATGCGACGTCTGTACAAATCCAAGAGTGGTCTATTTAGAAGTGGCATCACACTAGTGCCTCGCCACTACAGATAGGCAACTTATGAATCTGTACAGACGTCACAAAGTACAGCTTACTCTGCAACACACCCACGTCACACTCTCGCCATCACATGTCTCTGGTTGTCAATGTCTTCAGGAGTCATCTTGTCACCAATAATCAATGACTATAGTGCGTAAGTTTTAAAGAGTTAGTGGACGCTTTTTTTTACGGACGAGGCACGGAAACAGGGAAGCCGATAAGTTGAATATAACACGTCCGTCAAGCACCTCATCGCCTCTAGGCGCGGAGGACTAAACTAGCGTGCAGTGTTTCCGCAGAAACTGTTTTTCAACGGGACTTCAAGCGATGACCCTGTTATTTTATTTGTGGAAAGTATGAGGTAAAGTCCAATGCAGGTTTCTATGATTTGGTTTCCCGACTACGGTAGATATTTTCTCAGCCACAACAACGTGAAAAAATCTTTATTGTCACTTTTGAAGAGCTTGGAAATCTTGTTTTTAATTAGCGGACGGCATTTTTAAAACCATAGGGACACAGTTGGAAGTGTGTCATCTTCTCGTAGATAAACGCATTGGAAACATATTTGATAGTTACACAAAAAATAATGCTTTCCGTACCATGCTACAGCTTGGCTCACGAGCCAGGTTCACTATCTGTGTAAACTTCTGTCACAAGACGAGTAATTCTGTTGTATTGTGTGGTTTCATAGCAGTTGTAAAAAGCAAAGAAGCGGAGCCTGGTAGGTCTGTCTCCCTCGTATGTTCTATGGAGAGGGTGCTAGCAGCTGGTCGGCTCCAGCTCCAGACCGCAGGCCGGGCTCCAGCTGGCCTCAGGGCAGTCGGCGACCTTCAGCGCCGCGCCGCGCGACGACCTTCACAAGGAGACTGCGCCCGCCGCGTGCAACAACCACGCAAGTTACGTACGCCTCTTCCTCTTACCCTTCATCTACCTCTACAGCAAGTCTACGGCAACAGTGTTTCTTTCCTTCACCGTTACCTCGTCTTTTCCTTAACCGCTTAGCAACAGCCTGTATGTACTTGTACACACAAGCGAAATGGCGCGTGTAACATAAAGAAACGCTGATAGGTTGGGAAAGAAAAAATTCGCGAGTTCAGTGACCTGCATGAGAGGAGTCTTCGCCAGTGCTGAATTTCCACCTTTGACGCGATAAGAGCCAGTGTCCCACGCTTGACGAGAAGCATACCGCCTCTATTCGCAGCGCGCCAAACTGGCGTGCAAGGTTTTCTTGTAGTCTTTTTCTTACTGGTCTTTAAGCGGTGACCACAACATTTAATTTTTTAACAGTACGAATTTTCTCTCGCTTTGAACTTTACGAATTGAGGTAATATTTTCGGAGTTATAGCAGTCTAAAAAACTCGACTTTAGGCATTTCGAGAGGCTCGAAAATCATGTTTCTAACAAGCGTGCTGAATTTTCGAAAACGTAGAAGCATAGTTTCAAGTGTGGGTTGTTTTCGTAGATAAACATAATATGAATAAGTTAAGCGGTTCCGCGTAAAAAAAGAATACGCGTGACACGCTGCAACGCCGTCCGTGCGCCAGTCGAGGACTCCTCTTATGAGGCTGTGGTAGATAAATAAGCGCTGAATTCTTCTATACTAAGATGTGCACTTTTTGAAAGTCAATTTAGAAACGCTACAAGACAGCAATCCTTGATAATTACAATTGCCAACTTTATGAGCAAACATTCACCCAGAATGATTCATTTGTTATGCGTGATCTCTTGTGAAGCAATTAAATGTACGACATATCGGCGTCAGAGATTATTCTTCAGATATTTTTCAATTGAGAAACAGTGGTGCTCAGAAAGTTGTCAAAAACTATCGTCTAGGATTGCTGCTTTTTTATTTTTGTAATTTGGCTTCGAGAAACTTACCATTCTAAATTGATGTATTTTAGCGCTGAATTATATGCCATGCTCTCTTAAACCTCGTCTATTCGTTTGTTGCATGCTGTTCATGTGAGTAGCAGCTACTGGATGAATATAGCCTGTGCTCGAGTGTACACAGGACGGTGGACTCTGGCCATTGAACTTGTGAATTTGTTTCTCTACTAATAACTTCAGTTCAAATTATTATATTTTGGTTTTGCCAACTTCCCAATCATATGTGCGTCTCTGTCTCTCTAGATCTTGGATAATTATTTATTTCCCAATTGAGGAACATACAAAATTTTATATTTATAAATTATCACTATTTAAACATAAAAACTATGTGTCAGAATCATATAACTTCATCACACCCTTCCCCTACACATTGGACGTGTCTATCTCGTCTTAAAAGTCCTCGAAGAAACAACTTTCTCTTTCTGAACAGAGAGAGCGTGATGTCAGGGGGTGGAAGGTGGGTGTGAGCCCATCTATAGTTCAATTTATTAAATTAAAATTCAGTTGTCCAACATTTTCATATCGAGTACAGAGATTCTTTCAAGAATACACTCAACATCAAATAAATTACCCGAAGTTAACATTACTTGGCGATGGTTATATCTACCAGGCTATTTGGCCTGCACGTGACAAAGTTTAAAAATTTAATAGTATTAACAACAATAAAATTGGAGAAAGTTTATCAATGTGACACAGTTCCTCATGATTTTCCACGATAATTAGAGATTATGTTTTATCGTGGGAAAACTTGACTGTTTGCTGGGTTTCAAAGCACGTTCAGCTTATCAGAATATTACTGGCTTTCACTTGTAGGTGGAACTGTAGCTCCATTTGACTGAACCAATAAGAATCCTGCTATTGTAATATTTGATGCCTGTTATTGGTCTGCATACAGCTACGTTGTGTCAGACGTACATCATCCAATCATATGTGTTGCAATTAACTACAGCGTTGTCAAGGGTATGTTGGCACCAAACATTTGCGCGATATACCATCGTCACAGAATACTTAGGAATACAGAAGCGAAATAGCCGGTAGGAAGGCGAATTCAAGTCACACACGCCAGCAAAATGGCTTCCCTGGCCAGCAACATGGCGGAAACACATGCCACCAATCAGAGTAAGGCAGCTGCTCTGCTAGCCGGCAGCCAGGCCAATAGGAAACGTGTAGTAACATGCAGGAGCCAAACATACACGGGGTTGGTATCAACAGTCTCAGGCAGCCAATAAGCGGAGAAGTTCGCACATATCAAACGAACCGCCACGTAATTTCATGTCTGTATTACTATTTAGTCTGTGCCATCGTCTCGAACGATAATGTCTTTGTAAAGGTTCATATAGTATGGGTAAATTATATTGAGAAATATTTTTAACATACGTCGCGACTAACTCGTTTGAGAAAATCAACGTTTTTTTTGTCGTTATTTCGTCTAGTCTTGTGCCTGGGACGTCGCTGTTGGGGTCATACTTTTTCCTGTGTAACATAATATTAATTTTAGTTATTTTCCTGCGCTGTCTAAATCTTAGTGTCCTGAGTTTTCTCAGTTTTCTTGGTTTTTACACTTGGTTTGTTTTGAACTTAAACGTTTTGTTTAGGCTATTTGCATTTGCTGTGGTTAAATACAATTCCACCTGGGGATTATTTTAGGGTTTATTCTTATTCACTCATGTGTTGACTTCAGCCAATTCGCCTTGATTTTTCTTTATTGTTTTTGTTTTGCTTTTAATTTTCTGAGACGACGTAGCACTGCAATAGTGTACGTCCACAATGGGTATTTCACAAGTAAAGAAATACGTTTAACGCAGAATACTTTCTCCTAGACAGAGTGACCTTTAAAACTAACCAACTGAGAAAATATATTTTTACATTAATTCCCTATTTTAACCCTGAGTAATGCAATCTTGATAGGCACAGCAATAAATAAATAAGTGCAAAAGTTGTTATGTGACAGAGCTCTTAGAACGTAGCTATCTTTCTTGTTATTTTCTTCAAAGTTGTTAGTTTTTTTTTTATCTAGAACTATTTGACATATTTAATAAAATAGAAGTTTCTCATTTTACGATCGGCAATCTTGCAGAAGTTGCTGAAGAGGTATCATAGTGGCAACATTTCCCGCCATAAAGTACAGCCAGAAATGAGGAAAACAGCATGCGAACTAATGCGAGTTTCGCGAAGACTTTTTTTCCCTTACGGCGCGGGGTTAAGAGGGCGTGGTACATAATTCAATGCTAAAAGCATTAATCTATAACTGTAGGTTTCTTGAAGCCATTTTGCGAAAATTTAACAATATCAATCCTAGGTTTTAGCCAACGTTTTTAACAGAATTGTTTCAAGTGTTGCTAACTTCTGAGGTACAATCTCTGACGCCGGAACCTCGTGCATTTAACTGCGGCGCAAGGGATCACGCGTAACGAATTAGTAATTCTGGATAAATATTTACTCATGAAGTTGGCAAATACCATTGTCTAGGATTGTCATTAAGTATTTTATCCATATTAGCTTCCAAAAAAAGCGTAGAAATCAATTGATGTTTTCAGCGTTTATTTATCTATCACGCACTCTTAATGTGCGATTTGCGACGCGCATTTGAACAGAATGTCGAGTCTGTAACGGGAAGTGAGCTACGGATAATGGAAGCGTGCATAAAAAAAGCTTAGGGATCGTCAAGACGACGTTTCCTTTTTACTCGCGGACAAATGCACGAGGACTGACGGTCGTACGTCTTCCAAGACAGTCGTCTGTTTACGACACAGTCGTTCGTTTACCAGACCACCAGCGCTCGCTCGCAGGAGTCCCGTTTTACAGCGCCGCTTCTTGCCAGGGGGAGTTATAATTACGGCCTGTTGGGAGTTTTAACTTACCCACAAACGGCTCCTACCATTACGTGGTTAAAATGAAGCTGTTTGTCGTACACTCAACGGAAAAAGTCCCTATTTAGCCCTCCATAGTTGAATGAGCACCGTTTAAAACTACGCTTATTTTAATATCCTAAGGACTAATTGCACAGTTATGTGGAGTAAAATCTAAGACTTGTGTGAATGAATTGTCAGAAATTTTTACTGCAGAGACGAAAAGTGAGTGAAATCTAAGGAAAAAATAAGAAGTTCTTAAGGAGTCTCAGGCCGTCCTTAAGATTTTCTGAAGCCTCAAATCGTTAATGGCGCCAGTAAATGTCACATGGGGGAGAATAATATTCTCGCTATGATTTTTTTTGATGATATTTTAGAGGAAGATCATAACAATGATGTAAAGGGAAGACCACACTGTATCTGTGAGATAATTTATATGGGTTGTACATTTTTACACGAAAGCGATGTCGTGTTTTTATTGCGCTTTTGTTTTCAAACGAAATGGTTACGAGACCATTTTATAGACAAAAATAAACGACGTAAATTTACCATATTTGGGTTACATTTTTCAACTTTATAGTATGCGAAACACTAAATATTAATTATCAAATCGCCGTCATGTAAGTTTTGTGCATTATAAACGGAAAATATAAATGTTTAGCTACATTCACAAGTCGGTGCACGAAGAAAAATTATTTTTCTCTTCAGTAGTGTGGCTTCATTCACTTCACCTTAACTGAGATATTTCAATTTCCTGACTGCAATCCTCAGTTTTTACTCAAATTCCCCTTTGTTTCACTTTTACTTCAAGAATTTCCTCACGTGACGCTGCAGTTGACCCTAATTGCCTATAAATAGTTCAATTTGAAGGAGCATTATTGGAAGTTCTATTTATTTTATTGTTTCAGTAAGGTTGTACATTTACGCTGTATGTAAGTAAACTAGGTTTTCACACTTACTAAAAACTAATGCGATAAAACTTAGTTCTAACCAACGGTACAATCTTACAACTTCGGTTACCATTTGTGTGGTATTTGAAAACATAACCACTAGATTTAACATTTTTCTAACGGGAAAATGTGACTTCCTCAACACTGTTTTGACATAAGCTTGGGCTTTCTTGGTACATAATTTGAAACGCCTTATTTTACCGAAAATTTTTTATGATAGACTGGATCTCAAAACACGTTAGCTCGAGTCCACATCAGTGATTGGATGATCACATCTCTGGTATGCCTTGAAGTTCTTCCTGTAAAACTCTGGTGTCACGGCAACCTCATTTTGATTGGCCAGGTAAAATGAGAAACGTCTCCTCACAAAGATACGTTGCCAATAACCTAAAGAGAGCTGTAGGTGTAAACGTTACACGTGAGTTGTCGAAATTCAGTTCAACCAATAATATTTTCTCTAAAAATAGGATGTGCCTAATCATAACACTAAGGGCGGAACCAGAATGGGAGTTCAAAGGGGATAAAGGGCACCCTCCCCTTAACTAAAAATAAATATAATATGAGGAGTGTACCTGAGGGCCCAAATACAGATTTACGACTGGGCTTGCCACGCAGGATGACATTAAATAATGCCCTATTCAATGGAGTGCACCGGAGGAGGGCGGGGAAAGCGGGAGATCCCCGAGAAAACCCGCCAACCAGCGGCATCGTCCGGCGTGATTCACATATGCGAAAATCCAAGTTCAGACCCCGCCGGGAATGGAGCACGAATTGTCTTGATGGGAGGCGAGTGGTCTGACCTCTATACCACCGCGACCCCCACTCCCCTCAAAAGCTAACACTCATTTAAGTTGTCCTCTGAACGTTTTAAAACTGAAATTAAATATTATCAGGAATGATAATATATTAATTTTATTTAATTAATTGGTAATAATTACGATCACGAACTTTTAGCGAGAATTGGACAGTGTTATGCAAAAATGATTCAACCCACATTTCAATTTATATCGAAAAAATAATATTCACGTCTAGAGTAATGTGAAAATCTTACTAAGTATTATGTCCTCATATTAATAAAAATATTCCACACATTTTGAAGTAAACCATAACACAAAATCACCTTGAGGGCATTCACCATACTTCAATGTTATTTGTTTGTAGATTTGAGTGTTGACTCTTTTTTTACGTAACACTGTCCAATTAGACCCGAGTTTGTTTCAGTAGTACATGATGTGCACATGTGAAGTTCTGCTTCATAGTCAGTGATTAGAAGCGTTTTATTCTCGCATGTCTTGGGCTTCTACATGGAAATCATAGACGTGTGGTACCGCAGTAACCTTGTTGTGATAGACACAGTCAAACGAGCTACGCCCTCTGCACGAATATGATTTGCCAATAACCATGAAGCAAAGCTTCGCAGGTGCACGTAAGGCTTTATGGGCCAAAAATAAAGGTCCTAGTAATAATGCCTGAAAATTTAATTGTAAAGTAGAATGTCCTTTCGTATTGTAAATAAATCGAACATGTAAACCTGCATCAGCGTATTACAGAGCGTCGCGATATGAGGCATGAATAGAGGTACGTAAATTTCGCAAATACATTCCAGGTCAGGTTGAACGCCAAAAATATATACTTCATAATCATGTGTGTGATTAGTTGGCGGCTGTCACGAAACGCATTTGACTATTGCAAGCCAGTAGTAAATAAGGAAATGATTCATAGAGCTATCGCTTGTAATGTTGTAAGCCAATGAATAATCGACTGTATCCAGAGCATGTACAGGACTGAGCATTGAGCAATCTAGGCTACTGCCAGATGAATCCGCGAAATTGACGTACCTCTAGGCATGAATGTCGTCGCGAACATAGTCGCGGTAAAAAGCGGTGGCACAGGCACTTGAGCCGGTAAAGATCGGAGAACTGTAGACTGAAGTGATGGAGAGAGAGAGGCAGGAAGGTTTAACGGGGTCATTGTTCACCCGACCTTCCGCAGTCACTGCCCCGGAACGCACGTCGGAGATTCTTCTCCGTGTCGTCGAGGCAGGCAGCTGCGACGAGGAGTATTTCCGGCAACCCCCCTCTGCTACCAGGAACCTATAAGATCTCAACCCCCTGTTCTTTCTCTTGGCACTGCCGCCAACTTAGTAGATATACAACCAAATCTAGCTGTGTAGATTGAGAGTTTAGTAGGCAAAATTAACTATTAAATTGTAATTGTTCGTGAGCTTCCTCTTCTTTCTCTTGGAACTATTGCCAGTTTAGTAGATTTACAACCAAATATAGCTCTGTTGAATGAGAGTTTAGTAGGCAAAATTGACTGTTAAGTGGTGGTTGTTAGTAAGCCCCTCTTTTTTCTTTTGGAACCGTTGCCAGCTTAGTAGATTTACTTACAGCAGAAATTTGCTGTGATTAAAGAGAGTTTAATAGGCAAAATTAACTGAAGTCGTAGTTGCTAGAGATAAATATGGTTGTTTTATATTATCTGGCTGAATACAAGCTGGTTTTCCCTTAAGAGTTAACTGTGGTACATTTTAGGATTTATTTCAATTGGGTAGCAGCCAATTCTTTAGTGTATTTTTGTCTCCTCATTCTCCTACCAAAAACTGAATAAAAAAAAAACTACGTAAACTAGCCCTTCTGCATTACTTATGTCAACGGAAACTCAAAAATGTAAAGCTGTAACCAGCTCATACCGGTATGGTAATACAACGACCCACCTGCCGACTCGACTACAGCATCGGGAGGGAAGAAAGACGTTGCGAGAGTGCGGTGGATATAGTCATTGCGATCTATGATAGAAAACCGCTATTTTTTATGTGGTAAACTTGAATACAAGGGTCGTTTTAATAGTGCTTTGAGCTTTGCAGCGGCAATGTCTCGCCCTGATTCGTCTGTATGAAGGACGGACCAACGGGTAAGGTATAAACTCTATTGCCGTATGAGAGATCACAGCACTGCTAAAACGATCCTTTTTGGCAGAGTTGCCACATCAAAGTTCGTGGATTAATGAAGTGCCATATGAGTCACACTTTGTTGGGAACCCTGGGACATGCTGCGCTATTTGCCCATTTCTTTCTGCTGCCTTGGATTTTAATGGTGTAGTTATGCACTCCGCTTGTTGGGTGAAATAATTAGACAACCGCCAAAAATTCTCGTTCTCAGTTGAGCCGAGCCAAATTACAAGTTCGTGTAACTTTTGCAGTTGGCCTTTGGCTTATTTGAGTCAACCTGGATGGCGCTAAGTCAGTTGTAAAGAAGAAGAATATTGCGTAGCCAATAATATAGTATCAAGACACGTGAAAATTCACTCAGTGGAGTTGGGTAGGTTATCTCACCCACGTGACCAGGTTTCCAGGTTTGTCGATCACCAGGATTTGATAACCCCTGCAACGCTATTCAAAGTTTTAAAACGACGGGAATCATGTAAGCCGACATATTATCTACATGATAAATATTTTGCTAAATGCTGCATACACAGTGCATTATTTACATATATGCTTATATTCGAATATAATATTAGTTTTAGTACTTGACCGAGAGGCAGTTAGTTGAACTTTCGAACACAGATAAACTTACCTGGGGTGAAATTCCAAACACCAAGAACTTGAGGTTTTTGCTCATCTACCCTACCCTCGTGAATTTTCATAAGCGCCTTCAATATGTAAGCGTGCAGCCAACTAACAGCAACAATCTACTTGTAACACAAGCATTCTTAGAGGCTAGCCTCCAGTGGCGGCTCGTGGATTGTTGCCAGGTAGGGCTGCAGTTGCCAAGAGCTGTACAGGGTTGTGCGCTGGTTGGCTCTACAGCCACTGACACGCTGATGTGTAGGTGCCCCTTACTACTGAGTGGTCACAACAGATCTAGTAACCGGCAAATATTTGATGGTCTTTGATCTACGTCGCGTTCTTCAAGAGGGTATAGTTCCGACTATCTGCAGCCCCACCTGGCAACACGAGCCGCCACTGGCCTATATGCCAGTTAATTATTTGGTATCTATTAATGCCAGTATTACAAATGGTCACCACAGCGAATACACAAACACACAGTTAACGTTGATTCTAAGTTGCAAACAAGCACATAGATGTCATATGCGCTGGCGAAAATCTCTTTACTCACTCTTAAGTTTCAGGTTGGGAATTTTTTGCTGTGTTGGCAACTCTGCCTTTATGGTTTACGCACTGCAGATGCGATCGCGGCGGCTGGCATTCTTCTGTAACGAGCTCAGTTGTAAACGTTTCCGGTTGATATACGGTCGTCCCCGGAGCATTCGCGCCCGGACGAATACCGCGCGAGCCTGCCATTCTTCGGCCGTTTCCTACGCTGCGTTCCCACGGCGACGAATTCATCTCGGTGGAGATGAAATAGTGAATCGTTTGAAATACGCCGCGCACGCAACTGTGTGTTTATGTCTGTATCGACCCGGAAACTACCGGGCGAGTGAATAAACTGAGGCATGTGTTTCTACAAGCGTGGGAAGGTGTCCCGTAACCAAGATTCCGTGTGAAACACTACTGCGAGGTCAAAAATTGTCCGATTGTCTTTTATTTGTATATTGTAACTACTTTAACTAAGGTATACATTTAATTTCCCCACAGTCGTGGCTTGTCGTACCAACAAAGCGATAGGCAATTCGGGATAAAATGAACATTTAAGAAAGCCCAGCAAAAATTTCTATTTCCAGCCAATTAGTATCTTTCCTCACGTATCGACTAACGACAGGAAATATCTGGCTTTCTGGACGCGTCATTTGATGTTGCGCATGTAAGATGAATTGTTCGGTCGAAAGGAACCTATAGTTTAATATAATAAGGTTTATTATATATAACACAAATATGTCGATTTCCGTTGATTTTATTTCTGTATTGTTGTATTTAAATAGGAAAACGCACATAACTACATTAAGTGAGTCGCTACCAACCATACACGTTGTATGATAACTATTGTTGATGTTGAATTATTTGCAGTAATGGCTGGTTATTTTTTTCAAAGGTTAAGGGTCGTATCTTTAGACCTCTTTCGAGTGACAACCAACTGCTCACCAATGCTTTCTCTATGAGGATAGCAGTTGGTTGTCATTCGAAAGAGGGTTATAATATCGGCCCTTAATCTTTAGTTCTCACTGTATTTAGAACGACCAATAAGTATAGTTCAATAAGTGTAATGTTCATTGTCATAAAAATACTAAAAATTACTTATTGTTTTAAGTAACATTTCCATCAAGGGGGAAAAATAAATTAATATCTTAATGTCTCCTTGTTTTTATACCCAATTTTTTTAAACACCGTAGTTGTAATGATTCCAATTTTCTCTCTCTCTCTCTCTCTCTCTCTATATATATATATATATATACACACACACCTCCCCCTTTTTCACACTCTCTCTCTCACGCGCGCGCACACACACAATTTTTTGCAGTCAGGTTAACTTAATTGTATAATTTCTTGTGACATTTATCTTTGGACGTGTGAAACCGTTATGCTATTTTGGTTTATAATTACTAATTAGTGCTAATGCAAAACACTTTAACTCACATAATTTATTTACCTCAAGATTTTATTTTCGAAATTGCGAGCTTGTAAATATTTTATATTAGTGTATTATATCAATATAGCTTAAAAACACCCGCCAACCACAGCTGATATAATGGCAGTACTTTCTGTAAAAGCGAAGTTCACAAATCTCTAGATGTGTTCACACTTTGCTTATTTGGACACTGATGTTAAAATTCGCAATGTATTCATTACTCCAACTCAACATGCAGTTAGTACAACAGTACACTTTTTTACCTTCTCGCTTTTCGTAGTTCATAATCATATTTCAAAGATTTGGTCTCATGTACTAATAAGTCGTGGCAATATAATTTTTCGAACTATTGCTCATACATTTGGTGTAATGGTAAGAGATCCGGAAATATTGCGGGTTGAAGAACTTACTTCCTGGACTCCGCAGTCCTGTGTAAACTATGTCTTCCGCAACTTGTTAATTGGCATCTGTTCCAGTGAATGGCTAGCTTTACGTCCGACAAGGTACAGCACGAAAGTCCATTGGTGTCTTTATCCCGATTTGCATCGAACTCAATTTTGTTAGTAATACTAATATATATTATGATGACCACTGCAAAAATCATCCAGTTATCACAGCACCTGTTGTGTTTAGTAAATATTCTTATTAAATATTTTTTTTTCACTTCACAATTTCTAAAGGTAGCATCTTACACATAATCATTGTTAAATATCATATTACTAACTTTACAACCTAGACTAACCCATTTGCCAATTCCCTAAGCAGTTCTGTGGTAGGTCACCTAAATAAAATTGTTTGTGTTTCAGATTATTTTCGGAACTGTTGGCTTCTTCTTTTAGAGTAATTTTGTGATGTATTTCTTTAATCAATGCTTCGATTGAAATCAAGATTTGTGCTGAAGTAGGCCTACCTCATGTGCACTGTACTTGAAGGATGATAAGCATTAGCATTTAATTTTTTTCATTTCCCCGAACATTGATACGACACCGCACGTCTTTCATTTGCAGGAATAACTCCAAGACCTGTAATATCTGCAACTCCCAGGCTTTGGAGCTAAGGTGTACTAAAATACAACTATACTTGTTAAAACTGAATACTTTCACGGATTGTTGAACGTAAACATACCGGATCTTCACGGAAACGTCCCATGTTTGAATTCACGGAAAATTTACTCTGTCGAAACAGAATCATTACTTTTTTCTGTCAATATTTTGGTCCAAAAATACTTCTTCTTTTAATATTATTTTTTCAAGCGGTAACTTACACAAATTATCTAATCTAAAACACGTATACTATGTATATTTAAGGTTTTTACGTTGATACGCAGCAGTGCATTTACGGGAAAATTGCATTTGAGATAAAACAAGACATATAAAATGTACTGTTTGTAATTAAACCAAGATTTTTATGTATGCTATGCAAATTACAGGTTTCTACATGATACACAGTAGTAAATTGACCGAAAATTTGCACTTTAAATAAAATAAAAAATATACTGTGTGTCACTCACGAAGATTATTGAATAATAGTTGTTTCTTTCCGTAAGTTCTCGAGTAATTATCTAACGGTGTAGTAATTCAACATTTACCAGACAATCAGCTACGGACAGCGATGTCCTCCAAAATGGAGTTGAATATCATATTTCATTAATTATTCGTCCGAGCCTTATAAAATGTAGCGAAAAAGTGCAATTCGCTCTCGGTCTCTCTCTCTCCCCTTCTCTCTCTCTCTCTCTCTCTCTATATATATATATATATATATATATATATATATATAT
>PNEQ01107092.1:20069-74039 GCA_003012365.1 Medauroidea extradentata | reverse complement strand
ATGACACTTCTCATTTGTAAACATTCCCACAGAACATTCCATTTTGTAACTTAAAAAACAAGCATTCCTGTTATAGAACCTTCTAGAACATAAGTTACATAAACTGTTACCAAAACTAAGACTGAGACAATGTAGCCGACAGTGTAGCCAACAGTGTTATTATTGTGTTAACCTAACAGCTTAAATATTTATACTGAAATAAACATTTGTGTTCATTAGTAAGTTAAGTTCATAATACTGTAAGACTTATTTTCAGGAATTATTAACACAGTTATACAATCAAAAAATATAATTATTAGATTGTATGACCAGCTACATCATTTATAAACACTTAATAAACACTAAACTACTAAATCACAGGTAATTTATGCAGTTGAGGTGGCGTTAAAGGTATTGCTTTTTTGTGATATTTCAAGTCCTGTAACTTCCATATTAGTAGAATATCAAACTTGTAATTTTAACTGAATGATGTTCTCCTATATAGCTTTGTATGAAGCAAATTTCGTAATTTTTGAAGCTCCCCCACCAGAGATATAATACCTCAAAATTTGATAAATTCAAGCAAAATACAATGTTAAGCAGTGTATAAAAAAATCTGGGAATAACTGAAAAATTCAAAACATTGTGAGAATTCTCTGTGAGTAGATGGGAATTCAAAGGAAAATTGTCAGTCCTAATATTGTTCCCCTTCCTTAACATTTTTTTGTCCTAAGATTACTATTTTTGCCACAATTACTTTACTTTTCATTGCAGAATTTTAGGAAAATGAAATGGAGTATGTTAAGTAGTCAGTTATCAATATAAAGCTTATTTCATTAGTAACACAATGGTTTTTGATTTAAGTCTCTAGCTCAAATAGGTATTATGCTGTAACTGGTTAAGTAAATGTAAATTTTTGCCAAAACTGGTGTGCACTAAGTTATAGAAATGGCTGTACAAAAAAAATATGGCACAATAATTTCTATAAAAATTTGTTTTGAAGTACCAATATGTATAGGAATATATGTGATAAGTTTCGTAATTTTAAAAAATGGTCACGCAACCACTATCGGGTGATTTGACATGGAATGACCCATAATTAATATATTATTACATTTAAAAATAATTGAAAAAATTTAAATTTTAAATTAAAAAAATCAATAATTTTTAAAAATCACAAAAAAGTCATATTTAGTTTTTACATAGGAGACGTTGTAGTCTACAACATGGATAGTCTCTGTAATTTTTTTCAGTTTGGTATGTCAATTGGTTTTAGTGGCGGTTACCAAACAGTAAAATGCAAATTTTGACATTTACGAGTCATTACGCAAAAACAATGACAAATAAAACAGTTTCATAAGAGCCAAATTTAGTTACAAATTATGTCTAAAATAAGATATAAAATATCTGGTACAAATATGAAAATAAAATAAGTCTACCTTGAAGCCACGGCGGGAGCAAGCATAGGGTTTTACAGGTTAAATGATTTTCCACCTGGCTCAGTAATGGTTGAAGTTACATATATGCCAGACTTTTTTGTTCGTCTCGGTGCCGCGAACATTGTATTGGATCGTGTAAGCAGTTTTTTCAATTCCCTGAAAATTGTGGGCAAAGAAGCATTTTTACACACAAAAAACACACGAAAATGGCTATTCGTAATTTCTTTTCTGCAAGTTTATTTACGTAGCAATGTTCTCCTTTCCTCGGCACAGAAAATGATTTTCGTGCGGAAGCAATATCACAAAAGGTGATCGAGTGCCATTAAAATAATTTAACATGTAAAACCCTATACGCTATACTTTCTCCGCCAGGGCTCTGAGGTAGGCAGCGTCCTTAAAAAGACTTCAAAACACCTATTTTCGCCATTTTAGGCCAAAAGAAAATGTGCTTTAATGAAAACATTGATAATTTATTTTGGACGATTCCAGATGACGTAGAACTAGTACACAGTTACTTGTGACATCAGAAATTCCTCGACTGCATATTTGATACTCTAACAAATTAAAACTCTTATAAACGAATCTGAAACAAGAATTACGAAGAAAAACACATTAACCCAAGTTGGCGATTTTACATATCACATTTAAAACATCATCAGTATTAATACGTAGCGATCGCTCTGAATTGCTCTACAGTTAGCTGTTCGTTAGATCGGTAATGGACGTTTTCGTACGGTTTCAGAAAGTATGCTCTACACTAACATTAATAGCAACAGTGCGAAACAATATACTGGCGACGTGATGTGCAACTATCTCTTAATATTACTGGTTTCTTTGACAACTGTGATATTTTTGTTTTTGCCGCATAAACTTTTGGTTGTGGCAACGGAAATTTGTTCTTCACAGAAAAAAGGAAGATTTGTTCTTCACAGAAAAAAGGAAGTTTCACTCCAGATTATGTTGGCAGCGGAATTTGGCAAATAAATGTGCTAGCTTTAAGAGGGCACCACCATCGGTAAAGTCACTGTTTTTTGGAGTGAGATCTTTTGATCAGCACTCGTCATCGAGTTCTTAAGAGGGCGTGGTAAATAAATAAGCGCTGAATTCTTCAATAGAGACCTACATTTTTTGAAAGTCAATATAGAAAAACTGCAAAACAGCAATCCTTGATAATTATATTTGCCAAATTTATGAGGGAAAATTTATCCAGAATTATGCGTGATATCTTGAGCTGCAATTAAATGTACGATATTTCGGCGTTAATCGAGAAAAATTTTGCTCTGAAAGTTGGCAAAAACTACTGTCTATGATTGCTGTTTTTTTTTTTTTTTTTGCAAATTGGCTTCGAGAAACCTACAATTCTGCTGATGCTTTTAGTGCTGAATTATGTACCATGCACTTTCTTAAGCGCTGGTAACGGGCGGTATGATGTGAGTATGGAGCAGCGTCGGAATGAAGGAATGGGTGAAACGGGAGATCCCCGAGAAAACCCGCCGACCAGCGACGTCGTCCAGCATGATTCCCACATGAGAGGACTGACGTCGGGAATCGAACCCGGAACGCCTTGTTGGGAGGCGAATGGTCTGACCACTCGGCCCCCACGGCCCCACTCAATTTTGGAGAAAATACATTCGCATTATATTGTTTCAGTGTCTTACGTGCACATCTACAGTTCTGCCTCGTGGTCAGTGATTTCATGCTTCAACTCTCGGCGTCATAGGGTTCGTTCTTCCAGCGAATCACAGACGCGTAGTGTCGCAGTAATGTAATTCTGATTGGCTCAGTCAAATAAGTGACGCCACACAGACATTCGCAGTCAATGACCTTGAGAGATGTACATGCAAGCCGTTGGAACAAGTAATTGCTATAGACGGGAAAAATTCGCGTATTTACTGACCTGTATGTAGGCTAGCCTCCAATAGTATATGTGCACTAAAACAAACAGTAGCTGTTCATTACCTGCTAGCTGGCACAGTGACATTGACCTGCACTTAGTTACATTTTTAGTGTACACCTGCAGCTCAACCTAATGATTATTGGCAGAGTGTTTTTGTGCAGGGTTATTATTAATTTGACTGTACAAATCAGTACATGGATAACTGTGACACAACACGTCTGTGATTTGCGGGTTTAGCCTCAAGACGCTGGGTGTTACGTAATCTAATCACTGACTACAAAGCAGAGATGCAGGTGGGCACGTGCGCACGTAAGGCACTGAAACAAAGTGGTGCAAGAATCTTTTCGCGAAAACTACCGGGCCTTAATTATAGGTACAAACGAATGGGGTGTGTCGAGGACGATGAAACAAGAAAATAATGCTAATAAACATATGTACAGATACCAATGATTTTCCCAATATGACACATACATTACATGTTACGACAGGAATGCTAATTCCAGTGATCCCGAGGACCAAAACGTCAAAATGTTGCACATGTGGACGAAGACATTACAACAAGTGTTCTAAATGGGCGCCGTTCGTGTGAAGGCAGGCTTCAGTACGTCTTCGCATCGATTCCCATACACGTTCAAAAACCCAGATGTGTTCCGAATGCAGTGGCAACCATCCACAATGCGTTCCTAAATTTCGTGGACACTAACAACAGAACTGGCATACATCAAATCTTTTAAATATCATCACACAAAAATTTACAACACTGCGTTCTTGTCGTAACATGTAATGTGTCATATTGGCTGTGGCGGCTCGTGGGTTGTTGCCAGGTGGGGCTGCAGATAGTCGGAACTGTACACTCTTGAAGAATGCGCCGTAGACCAACGACCACGAAATATTTGCCGGCTACTAGATGTGTTGTGACCACTCAGTAGTAAGGGACACCTGCACATCAGCGTGTCAGTGGCTGTAGAGTCAACCAGCGCACAACCATGCACAGCTCTTGGCAACAACCCACGAGCTGCCACTGCATTTTGGGAAACCCATTGCATTTAGGAACTATAGCTTTATTTGCTTGTTTCGTCGTCCTCGACACGCCCCTTTCGTTTGTACCTATGATTACCAAACATTCTGAATAGGATATTCTCGAATAAAGGCATAAGTGATGGATGATATTACTTGACAGTTCATTTGGTTTCAGTGATGGAACTCGTTTTCCCGACGAACCTGCAAGACATTGTTTCTGCGGGCGGGGCATCTCTGCAGGATGACCAACAGTTCTTCCTCTCGCTGTTTCCTCTGTGCTGTTCAGGTAAGAGATAAGCCCTAGACCTGGGGAAAGCGGGCACGTACAGTATATGTCAACTCGCACACATACGACAGCAGATATCTTGCACTACCGATATTCTTACAGCCACTGCATTTTTGGTGGAAATAGTTTTGCACCAACTTGTTTTAAGGGCGCGGTCTGCAGCAATTTTCATCACCATGTCTTATTTATTTGAATCAGATTTTTTTTCTAATTCAAGACAATATATATAAACGTTTTTTTCTTATATGTAACTTTTTTTATCTCTCGTAGTTTTCGCGTAATAAATCGTTAAAGACAAAGTTTGCATGTAACCATTTTAAGGACGACTCTAAAACTGACTGTCATACCAAACTGAAAAAATTCACAGTGGATAATGATGTCACAGACAACAATTTTTCGTAGATAAAACAAAGGATACAGTTTCTTGTATGTAAATAAGAATCTGAAATTTAAAGTAAACATTTTAAAAATTGAATAATTATTTCAAAATACAAAATTAATTTATTTTGTGGTTTAACATAGCTGAACTAGTAGCCTACAACATCGTTATTCAATGTGAGTTTTATTCATTCTGGTATGTCAGTTAGTTTCAGTGTCGTCCTTAAAACCGTAATTTGCAAATTTTGACTTTAACAAGCCCTTGCACAAAACTATGCGAGATAAAAAAATTTATAAAGTAAAATTTATTAGTCACGTTTTTGTTCTAAAATAAGAAACAAATTACCTGGTACAAATATAAAAATAAAAACATGGCGATGAAAATTGCTGTAGACCACGCCGTTAATGCCTTATGTGCACAACTGCATTTCTGCTTGACGGCCAACTGGATGTTTCAGCTTCCTGCACCTTGGAGTTCTACCCACAAATCACAGACGTATGGCGTCCTAGTAACTATATTCTGATTGGCACAGTCAAATTAGTGGCTCTGATCAAGGCTACAGTACCGATAACCGCGAAGGAGAACTGCAGACGTGCACGCAAGACAATGGAACACAGTGGTGTTAAATTCTGTTCACCAAAACATCAGCTACTCTATTATTGTTTATTTCAGTATTTACTAAACAATATTTATTTGTAAGTAAATAAGTTCTTGTGAAAAGTTTAACTTGTGCACGTGCGTTATTAATATTGTTTCAAGTATACACATAGTTAGAGGCTATTATTTATGGTGAAAAGAATTATGCAACATTTTGTTTCAGTGCCTCTGGTGCACATCTGCAGCTCTGCTTCGTGGTCAGAGATTGGCTGTTTTTAACTCTCAACATATTTGGCATCTGCCCGCAACTCGCAGACGGGTGTTGTCGCAGTGACGTTATTCTCAGTGGCACAGTCAAATGAGTGACGCCTCTACAAGAATGCATGCTGCCAGTAGCTACGTACCACAGCTGCAGATGTGAACGTGAGGAATTGAAACTAAATGTTGCATAATTCTTTTCACCAAAAATCATTGCCTCTACACGTAGTCCATAAGATTTTATTCTAACGTTAATACAAATATTTTCTATCCTTATTTGTAGATACCGGGTAATTTCGCAGGCCTAACGACCAGCCGGCTAGATTCCACAGTCCTGTATACACTATGTCTTCATATACTTGTACATTGGCTGCTGCTACAGTGAGTGACCAGTTGTACATGTGACAAGGTAGTGCGGAAGTCTGGGAGTGTTTTCATGCAGGTCTGCTTTTGGGTCAAAATCATCGAGGATCTGTTTCATTATATGTAACCTAATCACACAATTATAAACGTGTACAGTAGTTTGAAGTCTAACAGTTTCTCAAATGCGATATTTCCGGGTCTCTACTTATTTGTGTGTGTGTGTATATATATATATATACATACATGACAGTTAGATGTGCCAGTCAAATGCGGCGTGTGTTACAAATAATACAAACGAAATTTTAGTCAGAATATTTAAGGCAATATACTTGCGCTTTACCTAATTTTTAGGTACCAAAAATTTTAGCCAAAAGAATTATTGTAGTAACTTGTTTCAATGCCTTACGTGCACATCTGAAGATATGCTTCATGGCCAGTAATTTGATGTACATAGCCATAACCACCTTTAGTACAAGGCCGCGGCCTTAGATCTGGGAGACCTGTCAGGAAGGGTCATTTTAACACTTATTTTGTCTCGTCAAAGGCAGCGACTTCCCCTGATTCGCCGGTGTGTAGGGCAGAATAACGAATCAGGTACAGCCATTGCCTTTGAAGAGCTAAAAGAAGTGTTAAAATGAACATTGTGTGCAGGGTTGTCAGATCTAAGGCCGCGGCCTTCTACTAAAGATGGCTATTATATAGCTCTCAGTGTCCTAGGGTTTCCTCACAATCACAGACGTGTATTGTCGAAGTGACTGTATTCTGATTGGTATAGTCAAAAGAGATTCATGTCTGCAGAAATGCAAACCGCCAACAATCACGTGGCAAAGCTGTAGATGAGCATGTAACAGGCTGGTGTAAATATCATTTCCCGAAAATAACCCGGCCTTACTAATTTTTAATATTTCCCTGCACCAACCGATGCTTATGGCATAGAAAATTTATTTATCATAAATCATAGATGCGTTACCGAAGAATCTCACTATACTCAATTCAACTAGTCTAGTACAAATAAATTATGAACCGTCTAAAATCAAAAACAGTATCACGTCAAACTCTTGTTGATTATTATGGCACATTGCGCGTCAACTGGTCTTAATTTTGGAGTGTACCAAAGAAATCAGACTACAATTTCCGGAACGGAATAAAAATGACTCAAAAGAGACAACGTAGTCTAGTTTGCGAAGAGGGCTAGGCTATCCGAAATGAAGCCTCTTAAGCACGCTACGTGAGTTAGTACATACCAACTGTATATACTGAAAACGGCGATAATGCTCGAGATCTTAAGTTAAAGCTGACGTCCTTAAAATAATATATGTACTAATAAATGGGAAAAATTACTTCAGTGATGTTAAATAACATAAGACAAATCACTGACATGATATGCTAAACTTTTAAAATAATACAATAATACAATTTTTGAATGTCCGATTCAACACCATGAGGTAATTATATATACTACACACTATATATATATATATATATATATATATATATATATATATATATATATATATATATATATATATATAGACACACACGTAAAAGGTTCATTTGATCTTCTAAACTAATTACGTGTGCTTTGTTGGATTCCGAGCTAACAGTAAAAGCAGGTAAAAAAATATTAATTAAATGACCCAGCGAAGTGTGAAACTCGCTGCTGTCAAAGGGCGGTGAATAAATGAGGAGCTACGCAGCGCACGGAGCCGTGAAATGCCAAGCCTTGAGATCGTTAGACTCGCGAATTGTCGCTCCCAAGCGCTCTTTGTCTGCCTCTGTCCTCTTGCAACGTCTTGGGAGGATATCCAATTTAAAAGCTCAGATTTTGTGCCGCGTACAGCTTTCTTTGCACAGGAAGGCCTAAAGCTGTGTTGCCTCCTAGCTGTAAAGGTGTAATATGTTGCATGCACTTAGATAATGGCTGTGAAAATATTTTGTTTCTCAAGTTAAATTGTTTTCTTATTCCTATTTTATTGCTCGAAAGTGTAATATTTTTGCTGGTACAACAAAATATTAGACTTTGTTTTGGATATTAAAAACAATCATAATATCGAGACTTGAACTTGGCCAGACTGATGTATGTAATGGTAACATGTTCTTAGAATATTGCCTTGTTAAATGCAATACATTCACGTACATGTATGTTTTCAGTTTTATTACATTTTCTTTCCATTTTCTGTTGATATTATTTCGTTAATTATTTGTTCTAGTTGGATGCGCCATTCGAAACAATTTCATGTATTGGTTAATGGTAATCGTCACAGTTATAGTTAGCTAACTCTGGAGTTGTAAATGCAAACCAGTGCATACGTAAACAACGGTTTGGAAGAGTTGAAGATATAGGCTATTCGTTAACGTATTTGCGAACTAATTAATTAATTAGTTTGAACCAAATGTTTAGTTGTCAGTTGTAAATATTTCCTCACCTTGATTAGAATCAGTAGTTGTACACATCCTGATTCTGTGAAATAACTAGTAGCTGTACTCATCTTGGTCAGTGGAATAATTGGTAGCTGTGAAATATACAGTTGTTGTACGCGTCTTGAATCTGTGGAAGAAGCTGTAGTTGTAAGTTGGCATAATGTCCGTGGCAGAAGCTGTATCTCTAAGCAGAGTAATTCCAGGTAAGAAAGTGTGGCTGCGAGCGTTATAAATGTAGCCAGTTCGCGGAATGCTGGCCTGGGAGATATACAGTTAGTAATTAGCGCCTTAAGATGCGAGCACAACAAGGATAACACTCTGAGAGGAAGGAACAATGGTTGTGGCGAGTGTCGGAGGTCCATTACAACACGTCGCACGAGAGTTCTGCACCGTTACCCCGCCTTATTCCCACGTCTCCGTAATTACCCACAATCCCGCCCGCCACTGCAGCTGCCCGCTTCCAGCCAACAATGCAGCGCCCTTATCGCCCCCTCTGGCTTTTAATTAACTCCGAGGAGGCGTTTTCGCGCTAAATAGCCGGCACACCGCTCGTCTTCAGCGAACTGGCACAACCACGAGCTGCGGCAGGCTCGCCGAGTGTAACGGAACTAGTGACCATTCACTTTTTTTTCGTGCAGACCAAGAAATTAATTCTTCTTATAAGATGATAATACGAGGAGTCACCGTCACACACATAGGACTTACTCCTTACATCATTCAGAGCTGAAATTACACGTACGCGGGTGTCATATCTCCGATATCCCCAGAGTATTTAGAACAAAATATCAACCCTTGCAGAAGTAAATACAATAAATTATTATCAGCAGACCATATTGTTTACAGTTATGCATTGTAATCACAATCTATAATAAACTACTAAAGCGGGGGTTCTTTGGGAAAATATCAAAAATTATTTTCAGATAAAAAAGATATGGTAGCCATGGACAAAGAAAATTACTTGCGATCAATTCAGAATAATAAATATCCACATGTCATTAAAATAATATATTTACTAACACTTGATAACTAAAATAATAACTCGTGTATATATATATATATATATATATATATATATATATATATATATATATATATAAACGCCGACTCACAGGATACTAAATTTCAGATTGGTCAGACCAGTAGAATGGCTCACATTCACTCAAAAATAAACTAGAAAAGAGATATTATCTATAAGCGGCTGAACAGATTTCCTTGGATCGTATCTAAAAACCGTCTCGATCACATCAGCTTTGAAACATAAAAAAACTGCATCAAAATATTGGTTCATTCGTTTAGGAACTAGAATGCCACAGAGAGACACACATATATTCGCGTTAAACTTATAACACCCCTCTTTTTGCAGCGGAGGTTGAAAATGCCGTAGTTGAAAATATCTAGGATTCATAGTTTACAATGAAAATTAAAACGATGAGTATGTAGCTGCATTCAGTGAATCGTTGCTAAGCAACACTTCCTAGAATAAATTGTTAAAAACTAGAAAAGGGCTCATTATCTTTAAATGTCTGAACAGATTTCCTTGAATAATTGCTAAGAACCATCTATGTCACATCAGCTTTCAAACAAACAAAAAAACAACTACATCAAAATCGGTTCATTCGCTTATGAGCTACGATGCCACTGATACTCACAGACACGTAAAACTTATAAACCCCTCTTTTTGCGTCAGGAGTTAATAAAATAGTATATGTGTCCCAAAGCTATCCCACATGTCCAAAGTCACTCCAGCATATGGTACTTCAAATGTATGAATAAGAGAATATTCATGCTAGAAAAAAGTAATAACGTTAACTCAGGAAATTTCTATCAAAATATGCAAGAATCTCGCCTCATGCCGCTACGTTATTTTTCTCACTATTGTCATTTTCGTCAGGATAAAGCTGACCGGTTTTAAGCCCAGTACACTCTACTCATAATTCAGCATCGAATTCCGTGATCTTTGAAAGAACTGTGCAATGGGAGTGCATGACTGGATTTATTTGTTTGGACATACGCCATTGCGAAATAAATGACTGTCAAAAGAAAACTAAAGATAAGACAAGACAAGTTCTCCTGTCTTATCTTCAGTTTTCTTTTGGCAGTCATTTATTTCGCAATGGCGTATGTCCAAACAAATAAATCCAGTCATCGAATTCCGTACCTAATTCAAAACAAGTAGCACTGCGACAATGTGTATCGCCACTGCGCTGGTTCCAGACAGAATTCCGTACTTAATTTCACAGATAGAGCCCGTCCTATTTTTCATCGTACTTTGTATTCACGCGCGTGCGCAGTGCCAAGTTTCAGTCATCGCGCACGCGACGTTCGCAAGTTATAGGGTTGCCAATATGCTTTGAATATAAATAAAATTCTTGTTTTCTATTGAACATACGAACGTCGAATGTTTCAAAACCTAAATATTACGAGATGGTTTCACTTAGTTGGCAACTACGGGCAAGTCTTGTTATGAAATAGTTTTCGGTGATTTTACTGTTGTAATTTATGGAACATAACAACCAACAACACAAATATATTTTTCTCCTTTACCTACGTACAACGAGCTATATAGTTAACATAGAGGGGCGGAAAAGCTTCCAAGGCGAAGCCCAATTGAACGGCTGTTTTGACCCAAGAAAACATGACGAACAACAGTGTGGCCAACATTATGTTGAAAATTCCGTCTCTCATAAAATCCATAACTTTATAGCTCCACTATATTCCCGCTAAACACAGGAAAAAATGTCAATAATTACTGCAATATATTATACTGTAATAATGTTGAAATTAGCATAATCGCTCTCGTCTCTCGACCGGATATAAGAGTCCGCCATTTCATCTAGGGTCAAAATACCACGTTCAATTGGGCTTCACCTCAGAGCCTTGGAGATTGCTGTTTCCGCCCCTCTATGTTTACAATATAGCTCGTTGCCTACGTACCAAAACATAGAAGTAAACAGTGATAGCGTGTACACAACACAGGCGTTTTACTACAGAATTCTGTTATGAAATTTCAGTCAACGTTTATGAACGGAATTAAGTAAGGTATTCAGTAGAGAATTAAGTATAGTGTGTACCGGACTAAGTATCTATCATGGCCTTAGAAAACCGTGGTCTCTATCGTGTTTGGTATGGTGACCATGCTGTAAACAATATTATTCTTGCTGATCACGCGAACAGTCGAAATGAATTGTCTGAGATCCTAGACCAGCGTTTCAGTATTCAGAGAAAATATCCAAAAACAACAAATCTAATTTTAAACTCTGGAGTATAGAATAAGTTGCGCGGTTAACAGACGAAAGTTGCCATTTGGGGTGAAACGAAATGTACAAAGCACACACAACCAAAGCCACAACGAAGCGAAACGGAATGCTCCATATTCAAAATATCTAAGAAACAAGCACGAAACGAATATTATACGTAACATAAATAAATTACCCTGTTCAGAAAATGTGCTACGGACATCCAATTTAGTACAGTACTTAGTACGTAGAAAAATGTGTAAGCTTGTTATTTATTCCCGCCATTTTAAATACCTGAGCATCAACACAGGTGTTCATCGGAATCTGGTAAACGACAGAACCTGTTAAAATAAATATCGTAGGGCAGGGTATCGTACCCCGAGTGTAGATTTTTTACTAGGTGCCCGTAGGCACCTGCATATCCTAAAAGATGACACGAAATGAAGCCCTACAATGGAGCAGTGACGGGATGAGAAATGAGAACCTGGTCACGTGACGCGACGTGAATAACCTACCCTACTCCGACTTATGAGTTTTGAAAACGCCTCTTGTCGCAAGTAGCAAGCTGTCTTCGTCGTCGTGAGGAGAGACCACCTGCTGCTACATTCCACTGAAACGTACGAAAGACAATATGCGCGTATGAAAAGTAACAAGGGTAGGATAGGTCATGCACAATTTAAAGTTTTAGGTATTCGAAATGTCAACCCTATGTAAGGTTAATTCTACTGCAGGTTAGGAAAGTCAATTTTATTAGTTTGATAAAGGAAAAATTCTGCCGCCAGTTGCGCTGCTAGCCGGTTCGGGATGAAGTGAACACTCAATAAAGCCCTGCTAAAGTTGTAGGCCTATTTTTCAGCCAATTCGTATCTTTCCGTGCGTAACGGCTAACGACGAGACATGTGTAACCTCTCTGGGCACGTCACTTGTTGTGCAATCAGTATGAATAGATAACATTTTATAAGATAAAGTAAACATTATTAAATATGTGAAATACAATTATGTCGATTTCGGTTTAATTTGTTTCTGTTTTGTTGTATATAAACAGGGAAATAAGCGTAACTATATTGCGTCACTTTGCTGCCAACCATACAAGCAGTAAACCAAATATAGATAATGTTGAATTATATGCAGTAACGGCTAGTGATATTTTCAAATGTCAAATTTGTAGTGCTCACTTTATCCCGAACGACCTATATCGAGGATTCACGAATTAACCTTACCTAGGCCGAAGAAAAGAAGGTAGTGGAAGCCTGCTCCATCCCCTCCCAGTCGCTAAGCTTAGTTCTTAAGGGCACCGCCTACCCGCGCGTGAGAGGCTCAAAAGCGACGGAGCAGTAAGGTCGACCTAGAAGTGCGCATCAAATGCCGCGTCGTCTCAACAAGCAAATGGCTGAACTAGAGTGCAAGCTTCCCGCCGAACGTTTTTTACTATGGGACACTAAGCGGTGACCATATAATTTTATTGGTGGAAAGTCTGCAACTAAGTTCAGTGCAGGTCGCAATCTGAGTTTCACATACATCCGGTTAGTACATTTCTAGTCATGTTGGAGGGCTTAGAAACAGTGTTTCTAATAAGAGTGGCGTCTCAACAATGAGGTTCCGACCTTGTCTGAAGTTTGTTTTCTTTTCGTACGTTGGCACAACGGGCATACGTTGAATATTTTCATAAAAAACCTGTTTACGAACACGCTGCAACGTATTTGAAGCGTTGGGTAGGCGGCCGCCTTAATGACGTCACATTCGTGTATCCTCGGTACCGACGTCGGAAAAGTTCGTAACCCTTTTACCGACACCAAAGAAACTGGCGGCAGAATGTTTCCCTTGCCAAACTCGTCCGTACGAAATTCGTTTATCTTTGTAACCTATGGTACAATAAAACCCCAGGGAAATTTATCCGCGTTCGAAATGTCACTTGAGCATCTCGATCAACTCCTCTGTTATCCTGCACTCGAGAGCAGGGTAGAGGCGTTTGGCGTGAAAAAAAAAAGTTAACAATACACGTAACCACAATGAAATGAATCTGAACGCACTGTGTTGAAAATACTGAAGAAACAAGTACGAAACTAATACAATATTTTAATATAAATAAAACTCGCTGTAAATATTGCACTGTAGACTTCGCATTTAGCAAAATATCCAATACGTAGAAAATATGCACTTTTTTGTTCCCGCAATCTTAAAATCCTGAAAAGGCGTTCATATAGCGCTTGGGGGCCTATGTTCGATTTTTCAGTCGCATGCGAGTTGGAAGCCGAGTGGTCGCTTTCAGGACCTATGGAGATTGTTTTATCATTCGACTTTACATTCTTTTAAATTAAATTCTAAAAAAAAGTCTCCGTGTCATAAAAAAACACCATTTGGCTTCCAGCTCGCATGCGACTGTAAACTCAAGCATAGGCCCCCAGGTGATCGACAAAACCTGATCACGTGTCTAAGGCCGTGTCTCAATTAAAGAGTACTCTGTCGAGAGAGTACTCTTTCACATATCTACAAGAGAGAGCTCTTATTTGCGTTTCGGGGCTCTCGCTCTCTCCAGTTGGAACGATGCTCTCTCGTATTTGTAAACAAACAATGCGAAGGTTACAAGTGCGTAAATTTTACTAATACAAGTTATAAACATATCGAATACATTTGTGGGCGATCTAATAATAATTTTTAAACTTACCAGCGTCGTATTTCAAGCGGGGAATAGCTTTTTATTGGCAATCCCAAAAAATTTTAGTTTATGTATTTAAAAGCCTATTCCGAAAATGTTAACTGAACTTCTCACCATAGGTATCTGTTCATAGGTAATAATTATTTATGTATAAATATCAAAATATTTGCAATATATGACACACGTTTCTTCAGTAACCTCAAACCATAGTTGTAGTTAAGATGGCGTACACCAGAGAGCACGAGAGGGTGAGAGCGAGTATACAATTTCGTTCTGTAACTCTTTCGTACTCTCAACGAATAATTGAGACAGGCACAGAGTGCTCTCTCTCTCTCTCTTTCTGATGTAGTTGTGACGTATTTGTGAGAGCAAGTGCACGAAAGAACACTGTTTGAGTGAATTGAGACACGGCCTGAGATAACCTGTCCTACTCCAAGGAGTGAATTTTCATACGCACTTAAAGTGTGAGATGTAAGCCTGAGTGCTTCAGTCCTAGTCGCGACAAAGGTTCGTACAGATGTGTGATGTATCTTTACTTTCCCAACCATCGTGCACTCACCTCCCAGACCCATGGTCCTAGCAGCACGGCATTTCCCTCTTCTCCATTTCCAGCACCAGACTTCACCAACTTTCTTCAAGTCTGTGTCGCCGGCCTGCACGAACAAAAGTAGAAGGGAATTAAGTTTAAAACGTAGAAAAAAAGAGCTGTTAAACTTTCTAAACGGTAATGGAAGTTTTTGTCCCGCACACTGTATGGGAAATTCACCCTGCTTCAGTCTTTACGGACAGAACTAGTCATTGTTAGGCGCGGTAAATATATTTTGGGTTCAACGACCTGTAGGCTTGACTCCTCAATCCTCTGAACACTTCAGCCTTTGCGTAATTTGTTCGTTGACACTTTCACATCTGATCAGAAGGAGGTTGGCTGGCTCCTAGTTGTCTTGCACGAATGTGACCTGCTCAGATATCTGCTGTGCGTGTCCAATCAACAAGGTATTTCGTTGTGCACGTTTGATTTCAAACTCCTGTACACGTTTATTACTTTCGTGATTGGGTGAGGGTTGGTGGAATTCTTGTTTGGGGTATGTGGACCAATAGCAGACCTGCATCAGTATTACACACTGCCTCCCTCGTTACCTTGTCAGCTATAGATAGGGACGTGCATTTTTGGTGAAAAGATTTTTGCCTCACTTTGTTTCAGTGCCTTACGTTCACACCTGCAGGTCTGCTTCATGGCTATTGACAAGTCATTTGTGCCGAGTTGTTATTCATTTGACTGTGCCAATCAGTACACGGATAACTGCCACACATCACGTCTGTGATTTGCGGATCTAACCTCAAGACGCTGGGTGTTACGGCATCCAATCACTGTCCACAAAGCCGAGATGCAGGTGCGCACGTAAGGCAATGAAAGAAAGTGGGGCAAAATTAGGGACCTCTGTTTTTCGCGAAAATAATTATGTCCCATTTTGTTTCAGTGCCTTATGTGCACATCTGCAGTTCTGCTTCATGGTCAGTGATTGGATATTTTAACTCACACAAGCCTTGGTATTCTACCGGCAAATCACATACGTGCGGTGTTGCAGGAACGTTATTGTAATAGGCCCAGGCAATTGAGATACGGCAATTCACATAGACACGCTGTCAATAACCATGAAGCAGAACTGCAGTTGTGCATGTAAGACACTGAAACAAACTGGGGAAAAATTCTTTTCGCGAAAAACAGGGGTCCCTTGTCGAGGACCAATTGCGAAATTAACACGAACTTACATTAGTTGGAATTATTGCTTGTTCATAAAATAAAACACGAATTTTTCAGGTCTATAATAATTTGTTATTCTACTCTAAACATGTGAACCGTCTCACGTTATCGTCGTCTAGTCATATACGGCACGACATGCTACATAGCGCTTCGGAGACTACGTTCGCAATAAAGATT
Source organism: Medauroidea extradentata (assembly GCA_003012365.1). Lineage (NCBI taxonomy): Eukaryota > Metazoa > Arthropoda > Insecta > Phasmatodea > Phasmatidae > Medauroidea > Medauroidea extradentata. The sequence continues at coordinate 57,569 of PNEQ01107092.1, read as the reverse complement.
TTCACTCTCTCTTACACCCTTTCTCACTTTAAGTAACGTGTAGCCTATCAATAGAATACGTCCGGGAGGTGTTATGATCAGACATGGCGATTTATCGCGGCAAAACTTGATTTTGCTTGGTTTCAACGCACGTTCAGCATATCGGAAGATTTGTTGACACTACTGGCTATCGTCTGTACGTGAAACTGTTGCCCTATTTGACAGAGCCAATGATAATTCTGATAGTGTCATCTATCAGAATTATCATTGGCTCTGTCAAATAGGGCAACAGTTTCACGTACTGGTCTAGAGATAACTATGTCGTGTCTGACAATTATCACCCAATCACGTATGAGGTAAAACTACCGCAGCGTTATCAAGGGTAAGTTTGAATAATACATTTTTGCGCGATAAAAGATCACAGCCAAAAATCGAATCTAAATCTCCGTGGTAGGAGGCGAGTGGGTTGACCACTACACCACCACGACCACCCGTACACGACGTTAACATCTTTACGTCTCATTTATCTGTCGCTGTTGACTAAACAAGAAGTAGAATTCAGTCTCATTTATTAATAGTGGTGTGATTTTGGTTTAGGACAGACTCTTCAACGGTCTGCTATATTATAGGCGATTCGGGATAAAGTGAGCACAAAAAAAAACTTGCAAAATTTATATTTTCGACCAATTCGTATCATTCCGCGTGTAATGGCTAACAAAGGAAAATGTCTAACCTCACTGGACACGTCACGTGACGTTTGCGTGTGTAAGACAAATTGTACAGTCAGTAGGAACCATAGAGGTAATATATAGTAGAGGTAACATGACGTCACAAATGTGTGTCCAACATGGTCTCGAGAGTTTGGTGCTGTTTATTTATGTTTTCTTGGCGTAAAAATGCAGTCGTGTTGTTTGAAACTCATTGCGTACCTTCCAGAATATATATTTAGTCATGTGGTGTCACCAAGAACTCGGTTCAAAACCTTATAGTAAGTATGTAGCTAATATTTACGTTTTAGTAAAAACAGCTACGTTAAGGAAAACAGTAACGTGGCAAACATTGTTTACATTTGTCGTTCTGAAATTTCTGCGCAATTATAATATGCGATAATATGGCAGTGTGCTCTCCTTAGTTCATATATTCATAAGGGACCAAAATAACCCAACATTGTTGTGATTACTAAGCAATTATTATCTTACCTCTCAATGTTATTTTAAATCTCCCGCGCATATTTCACTAAAGTCACGTGACATATGTTGAACACACAATTTCGTAGGCAGCTGTATAGAGGATACTCCCTCTATCCTATATTTACTCTAAGGTAGGAACCTATATAGTTTGATAAAAATGATTACAAAGTATATAAAACCAAATATGATGAAGTCAATCTATTTTATTTTCACATTGTTATATCTAAGTACAAAAATACACGGAACTATATTCGGTAAAATCGCTGCCAACCATGCAATCATTAAGGCCACTGTTGTATAATGTTGTATTATATGCAGTAACAGCTAGTGCATTTTTGAAAGGCTAGATTTTTAGTGGTCACTTTATCCTGAACGACTTATAGCTTTGAAAGGGAGTGCATGACCAGATATAGCTTTTTGGACTTACTCCGTTGCGATGCAGATGTCTGGCAAAGAAAATGAAAGATAATAGTAAAACATAAATAAGCAATGTATGCTTTATTCAACAGGAAATACACAACATAAAATCCCATAAATTAAATTGGCTACATCCAGTCTACTGATGTTTTGAGTGCTTATAGTTATGCAAAACTTCACGACTACCCAGTCGCAATAACACTGGGCCAGTGAAGCGTTTGAATTTGGAACTGAGAAATTGGTTTTTCTGACATCGACAAGCTCCCTCTACTGTAGCCTATATTCTCAATACGGCTGTAACCGCGTTGTTTGTTATATTTTTATTTATTCTTTGCAAATTGTTGGTTAATTGCCGTATCTGTTTCACAAAAATAATTTATTTGAAAAATAAAAAAAAATCGATCCAAATAAGATGTGTTCAGTGCCTGGTAAAAAAAAAAATTCTACTAAGTCAAATATCAAGTGCAAGAAAATAATTTCTCTGTTCACTAAAATGAATACAAACGTTTCTGCTCTTAAGTATATTGACAAATTTGCGCGTAGTAGCTTAAGCATCACGTTGAAGCTAAAAATAATAGAAATAATAATAATAATAAATCTGTAAAATTATTTTCAGAAAGAGCAAAAGATATTTTTGGTTCGAGAGGACAGTAATGATGATTTGAAAAGTATTACTATAATTTTTAATTCTCAATTATTTAGTTATTTTCTGTTTTGTAATGAAATATTAGAACTATCCCTGCCTGCGCTTGGAATGTGGTAAATCGAGTTACGATTATTTATTTTTTACGAAACTACTATTACGGGCAATACATTTATACGTCTCCGAAAAGAACATATACAGAGTGGTCCTGAACTACAGGTACAAACGCAGGGAGTTTATTCCTTATGGAAAATAAAGTAGGACATATGTAGAACACTTTGTACCTAAGTGTAATATTGTGGGAGTAATGAGCCGCAGAATATCGAATTTGAAAACCGTATTTATTTTAAACATCGAAAACAGAATTATGTAAAACGACAATACTCTGAACATTGATTTGTGTCATAATAGTCTTCAAACCCACATCAAATGATGGTTGATACTTTCAGCCATTACCCTCTAAGTGGACTAAACGTTTATGCCATCGGGATAGTGGAACATTTGACGATGTTTTATTGAGAAATGCGAGCTTTGTAATAAAAATGGTCCTCTTATTGCAACTGTCTAGGGTTCATAGTTTTCGTGAAAAATGCACGCGAAGCTTTGTCTGAAGCGATAGAGTACCAGGAGAGCATAGGCAATACTGCGTACATTGTGTTTGGAAGTGGTCAATTGCTCTATCCAAAATGGGTTAGAAAATATTACAGACGAAAAATATCGTACAGTAACTTGTAAGGGAGATATCCACCCTTACAAAGCGTCGTTTTACCGAACAAAAATTAAATCTAACAGACAATCAGAAAGGTATTGTGAATGATTACATTGAACTAAGTATTTGCACAGCCACTATTGTGGAATACAACTTCGAGAAAAACGAGGGGTGGTACGGTCCTACCAATATGTGTGTAACACGTAGGTATTTTGTATTGCTTTTCAAAGATGTAATACAAATGCATTATACAAGTCACCTTCACGTAACATGTTTATGTGAACTATTGAGAAGAAACACATGCGAGGGTGCACTTAAAAGAATTCCTTTGTAGCATTACAAAGTTTACCTTTGTAACTTCATAAACTAATGATTTTACAAGGAATATCTTTGTACTTTTACAAGAATTTGTAAAAGTACAAAGAAATTCCTTGTAAATTTTACAAAATTTTTTTAGAGTTTATGATGTGACTTGTTTATGCGATTTATCGCCAGTGCCGAAAGGAAATTCGTTTATGTAATAATATAATTCCTTTGTAATAATACATTTATGTAGCATTATTCGTACTAAATTATTACCACTAGTGTGGGCTACAGAGTTCAACAGCTATGTTTTCCACATCAAAACAAGGAAGAAACACGATGTAGCTATATCCGAGAGTAAAAGCAGTGCCAACCTCGTCAGTTGTTTCTCCACGTGTTTGTATCTGTCTTAGGTATGGCTAGTGCGAATGACAATAATTTACAATGCTAAAGGATGGGCCACGTCCCGTATTGTTCTCTAGTGTATTTGGTTGAAATATACTAAATAGTTCTGAGAAGACAGAATATATGACAATTAGAGCCAATTATTTACGGCGGAAATAATTTTACACGAACTTGTTTCATCACCTTACGTGCACATCTGTAGCTTAGTTTCGTGGTTATTGGCAGTCGGTCTTTAGCTCAGAGGCGTCACTAATTTGATTGTGCCAATCATCATACGGTTACTGGGACACCGCACACACCTGTGATATGTGAGTAGAGCTGCAGACTCTGAGAGTTGTAAACAACCACTAACCATGAAGCAGAACTTCAGTGGTACACTTACGGCATTGAAATAACTTAGTGCAAAATTCTTTTCACTAAGAATCATGCAGTGACTTTAAAGATAATGCTTGCTAATCGATGCTTCGTCACGTGGCAACAACTTAGCGTTCAGTGATTGCTGTTTGTACGCCCCAGTTATACAGAGTACACTCATAAGTGTATCTTCGTCACAGCAGATAAAACAAAAACTGTCTCTATCTTTAAGGCCATGATCTTCCATTTATTTCATAAAGTGCAAATTTCGACGTTTACGACTCATTACGCAAAAACTGTGAGTGATACACTAATTTCCGAAGAGGAAGATTTAATCACAATTTGTGCCTAAAATAAGAGAAAAAAATATCTTGTACAAATACAAAAATTAAAAAAGACGTTGAAAACTGAGGTGAACCACGCCCTTAAAAGATATCTTTATCAACACAGTACGTAACAATTCAGGGTCACAGACCAGCCCCAGTACGCCTGAAGTCATAAATGATATAATTGTGTCAGTCACGGCCCAGGACTTAATCGCCAGAGCTCTTAGTGGCCGTTACTTTCACGTCGCCTACACATATACACTCTCTCTGTCCCGCAGAAGGCGACAGGAACCCACGTTCTAATACGTGCCCTGCTTGAACCCATTGTACTAGCTTTCACTGCCGCGTGCCTATGTAATCAACAAACTTCAGGGTGTTTATAATATGCACGTGACTGTACGAAAAACACGAGTGTGAGGCGACCGTGCTTGGCGCAGGGGCGAGAACACTCGTACCCACCAAGGCGATCCGGGTTCGGTTCCCGGCGGGGTTGGATTTTCGCATGTGGGAATCGTTCCGGGCGATGCCGTTGGTCGGCGGATTTTCTCAGGGGTCTCTCGTTTCCCCCACCCCTTCGTTCCGTCGCTGCTCCCTGCTCACATCATGTCATCCCTCACCAGTGCTGAAGACCTCGATGTTAAGCGCTGACCATAATATCTCAACTCATTCATGGTCAGTGATTGGATGTTTTAACTCTCGTTTGTCCTGGGGATCCACTGGTAAATCACAGAGGTATGGTGACACAATAACCTACTCTGATTGGTGCGGTGACAGACGTGTCTGAGCAAAGACATGCTACTGATAACCACAAAGACGAGCTGCCGATACGCACGTAGGGCATTGAAACCAAATGTTGCAAAAAATCTTTTTGCGACAACCTCTTGGCTATATCAGTACAGACCCGGAAATTTCGCGGAATCATTTGAGGACATATTACATTTAAAAGTCTTGTTCGTGTGAGTTATACTTCCGTGATAGGGTCTCTATTTATGAAACCTGTCCTTGAAGACTCTGAAGCAACAGCAAACCTGCACGAGAATACTACGTAGTATTTAGTAATACCACAGACTAAATAGTAATACAGATGTGAAATGACGCGGTAGCTCGATTGATACGGGCAAACTTCACCGCTTATTGGTTGCACAAGGTTGTTGATACCAGCCCCGTGTCTGTTTGGCTCCTGCATGTTACAGCAGGTTTCCTATTAACCTGGCTGCCGGCTAGCAGGGCAGTCACCTTACGCTGATTGGCGGTTGGCGTTTCCGCCATGTTGCTGGCCAGGGGAGCCAATTTGCTGGCGTGTGATACTGAGTTCGCTGTCCTACTGGCTATTTCACTTCTGTATTCTTCAATATTCTGTGGTAATACATAGAGACTGGAAAAATTCACGGGTTCACTGACATGCAGACGAGCCACCAAGAATATATGTGAACTCAAGCAGACAACAGCTGTTTATTTGATCATCACCGTCACAGTGATATGGGTCTTCATTAAGATACGTGTTTTTTATTGGTTCAGCTACTTCCAGGAACTGCCGGAAGAGTCAAAGGCAAATTACGAAAGCGACACGAACTTAGAATATTTTGTATTCTACCTTGTTCCCAAAAGAAAACGCGAATTTTTCACGTCCCTAATAATACAGAAGCGAAATAACCGGTAGGATGGCAAACTCAGTCACTAGAGACATGCAAAATTCGCGTTATCATTTGATAGCAGACTAAACTTCACTTTCCTGTACATAACAGTGCGTAATCTGCGATTCAATTGGCCACTAAATTTTATGTGTTGTCATTTATGTGTGTTACGTCTAGAGATTGGCCTCCCTACCTTGTAAGCTTACTCCGCGGCAAGTCACGACAATGTCGGTCAGCGGGATACGTCGAAAGAGCTTATAGTCACTTGGAGTCTAGTCAGCTGTCGGAAAATAACACGAATTTTGCATGCCTCTATCGGTCACACACCCCAGAAAAATGTCTTTCCTGACCAGCGACATGGTGGAAACTCCTACCACCATCAGCGTAAGGCGGCTGTCCTGTTAGTCAGCAGCTAGGCCAATAGGAAACCTACCGTAACATGCAGGAGCCAAACAGACACGTGGCTGGTATCAACAGCCTCGGACAGCCAATAAGCGACGAAGTTCGCCCGTGTCAAATAAACCACCACGTCATTTCACGTCTGTATTACTATTTAGTGTTTGATGATAATACTTACTGACTACCGCGATGCCACTCACTGGAGCAGCAGACGATGATCAAGTAGCTGAGGTTAGAGTGTGCAAAGGACTATAGAATCAAGCCTGACAGGTCGTTGAACCCACAGAATTTCCGAGTCTCTGGCTACTAATGGGGTTCGCAGGCTTTCACTGACATTGTAAATGAGACCTTGACTTCTGTGTTGTATCTGCGTCACTGTCATTCCTCTTTCCGAAGATTCTGGATGACAGTGCTGCGACCAGCAAGATTCTTGCGATGAGGACCAGAGGCAGGGCCGACAGGAAAAATATTTTGGAGGGGACTCAAACCTCAAGACTCAGTTTCATTAATTCAAATTTTGGTTTTAAAGGCTTTGTAACTTGGTTTATGGTTACGTTGTACGTGATACTGAAGTACATTAACTATGATGTTCTAATACACCAATGATAAATGTTAGGTGGTCCCGAATTTGTAAATATTTTAAGTGGCACTGATTTCACACAATAAAGTTGGTAGTACGGGGGTTTTTCCCCAGGTAAAATTTGGATTTAAAAATTGCGACATGGGCTATGTAAGCAATTCTCGTAAGGTAAGGGGTGTCTGGACCCCATTTAACTATTATATGTAGTGTAAGTTGAAACATTTCGGGAAGGGAGGCTATGGTCTTTGTCCGCCCTCCCCTTTCCGCATTCGGCCCCAAAAGGAATTTTTAAAATTAAAGAATCGTAGTTTAAAGTGTGTTTTCTGTTCGTAGATGACTGCAGTAAGAATAAGGTAAAAGGTTTCACAAAAAAAAAATAATACCCGTGACACACTACAACATCGTCAATGCGCCTGACGACTTCTCTTGTGTGTGTGTGTGTTTTACAGCCTGTTCGATCTTCTTATGAGCTGATTGCTTAAAGTCGGTACCCGGTTTCCGCGCGAGGGAGTGCTCGTGTTGGCTCGGGAGAGGCTGCCTCGGGACGAGCCGACTGGAGTCGGTTTTCGTGACGTGCTCAAAGGCGCCTCAGTGCGAGCGGAGCTATCTGTGTGGACTGTTCTTCGTTGCCAGCTACTGATGGCTCGGGTTGGCTCGCGTGGTAGCCTCGCGTAGTCCTTGTGCATCGAGAGGCAGCCTCGCGACTATTCTTGCCTCGCGAGGCAGCCTCGCAAAGTCGATACGCGCCTTAAGGATATGGATGGGCCAAGTCAAGATTATAATTACAGAGTGTTAATACGTTTTAAGGTAGTGCCTAAAAATATGAATATTTGATGTATGAAACAAGAATAATACAAATATATACAAACAAGAATGAAGCAAACACATGCAAATAAGAAAATACAAATATGTCTACAAATACACCGACACTGAAACCAAGAGATGTTATTAAAGTCACGTATTTCAAGCATGACTGGTGTATATTATGAAGCCTATAGTTTAGTTGAAAAGTATGTAGGCACCCGTGATTTTCTCGGGTTCAACGACCTGCTGGCTGTACTCCACAGTCCTGTGTACACTATGTCTTCAACTACTTGTACATTGGCTGTTGCTACAGTGAGTGTGGCAAGGTAGAGCGGCAGTCTGTGAGTGTTCTCATGCAGGTCCGCTATTGGTTACCAGATCTCAAGGAAGCACGCGTACGCATTTACTGTGATCAGGTGTTTGAAATCTTACCTCTTCTATAAAATGAATTCGCAAAATGTAGGGGTTTCTAAGATTGTTACAAACATGAACAATATAGGCCAACTTAGTATGCTTGCCTCAGAGGCTAAAACCCGACACAGACAGAGGTGCGACAGCGGTAGTGATGGAGAGTGATATGACTCGCCGGTAGGGCAGACATGACAAAGTTGGACTAATTTCGAGAAAAGGTAACATATTTATGAGCTACTATGTAACTATCGAATAAAAGGTCACTTAAGAGTGTCATATATTAGCGAGTCTGACTTCATTTGAATTCCGAATGATTTCCTCAAATAAGTGGATTTTGAATTGGCCCACTGTGTAAGAGACACGCCCTTGAAGACTCTTGTGTCAACAACAAACCTGCTAGGGAGCAAGGACTGAAACCCGTGGCACCTCGCCAAGGTCAAGTTTCGCTAATCGTCGGGACAACAACCAACGGAGAAATATCTGAGCGTCGACTGTTCTAGTTGCTGTGGAATCCTGCCTACGGGTAGTCGAGGCCATGAAAATTTTTCCATTCACATCCTTAGAGCCGTGCGAAATTCGCAGTGACTGCCGGCAGTGACTAGACTTCAAATAGTTGTGGTTACTGTAATTATGGTCATCATTCTCTCTATCTGTTGAAGATGCAGTCAAAATATATTTTACCCTCTATGAAATTTGCACAATATTCTGCGTAGAGGAAATTGCGAAAACATTTGGTGCAAAAAATTGTGGTCGCACAGGAAAAATAAGTCTAGCATGTAAGTACTTTTGCGAAGAAAATGTGACCCTTGTTTATCTGTTTTAATAATTGGCACTGCTGTATTTAACGTGGGTTTGATTCTCGATTCTGCCAACCTACTCGGGTTTTCCGAGGATTTATTAAGTACTGCAGTGTGTTCGTAAATACGTTTTTTACGAAACTATTCCGCATGTGCCCGTTGTGCAACTGTACGAAAAGAAAACTCACTTCAGACAAGGACGGAATTTCATGTTAACAGTATGTAGCAGATAACGCTAAAAATTCAGTATTAAACAAAAATTTTTTTTAGAAAGTAAGTGTGGAAAATCTACAAGACAACGAACCAAGATGATGTTATAAACCAATTTTGTGTGCAAATATTTACCCATACTGATGCACTTTTAAGCGTAATCTGTTATTCTGCAATTAAATGTATGAGAGTACTGCGGCAGAAATTGTTCTTCATAAATACATTACTCGAGAAAAATGTTTGCCCAGAAAGTTACAAAACCTATTCTCAAGTTTCGCTGTTTTTAAAATTTATTTTTGCGAGTTGTCTTCGAGAAACCAACGACATTAAACGGATGCTTTAGCTCTGAATTAAGTATAGGTGGTTCAGATTAAGTGAGCACTTTTGAAACTCTAGTAGTTACCATTTCCTTTTGAGATTATGTGTAGTTTCCTGCCATAATTTTACATGAACAAAACTAGCTAAGTAACTATGAAAGTGAATAGATTATACCATACTCAAACGTTAATACCTCAGGTCAAAATAAATAACATTTTTAAAAAATTATTCTAGACAAGATGTTCTTTAAAAGTGCTCACTTTATCGCGAACTAGCTATACCATGCCCTCTCAAGACTGCATTCTCATTAAAACAACAGTTTTAAACCTTCCAACACAGCCAAAAATGGCCTTTACAGACTGTCGTACTTCAGAACGAACTAACCGAATGTGCGTGAAATTTAAATAAAATCGTGCACTAAACTTTGCTATAGAAATTCCACCAATAAAATTATATGATCACCAATTGAGAGGGAGTGTTAGACAATTTTACTGTATTTTCAGTTTTTGAGCATTAACATTTTTTTTTCTAATTGTATTATCAAAATTTGCACTTCGACGAAGCATAGGATATATGCTTCGTAAACTACTTGACATAAATAATAATATAGACTAATCTTTAATTAATTTGTCATGCAGAAATGTTGCAAGAGAACTCTGTAAAATTCTCTCGCAATGATTCTGCACGACAAGTTAACGAAAGATTCCGTTATTATTTATGTCAAGCGATTTACCAAGAATATTATCCTAACCATTGTCGAAGAGAAAATTTTGATAATACAATTTGAATAAATGTTATGGCTCAAAATATGAAGATACAACCAAATAGTCTAACACTGCCCCTTATAGATCCAAGTAAAAATTTATCGGGGGGAATCTTGCACACTAGTTCAGCGTTGTGACGATTCGGTATTTGATACCAGTTTCAAAGTAGCCCTTATAGCTCCGTCACGCCCTTGCTGTCTGTTATAGTCTAGGCCAGGACTTCTCAATTAAATGTACCTTCGGGCCACTTGCTTCAATTTTATAACTACCAAAAACACTCAGAGGCCAAAAGAAAAAAAAATGCAGTAAATAATTATAGGCATTGTACGGGATAATTTAATTGAACTTAATGTTAGTCTAACATAAATCATTGTCGTACACAGAGATTACATTGATCTAACTATAACTATTAAGAAATAGCCTTTAAATTATTATTCTCCGTTCACTCTTACTTGAGTTTTAGGATAAACAAAGCAAATTATAAACAAACATGTTCATTGGCTGCCGACCGCCGTGCACTGTGATCTTGCATAAGAAATAGATCTTTGTTATCCATCGTGTACATATAAATTTACCACTCCATCACTTAATGAGGGAGTTTTATTAACAAATATGTAAAATATACAAACGTTGCAAACACAATCTACGACGCTATATGTTTATTACTTTAACTATGGTTAGCGAACGACACGTCCGTACAGTTGGTTCACGAGTTATTTAACGACTGACGTACTGTTAAACGTGCGAGTTTCTTGGTACACTTACCAGTATTAAGAGATGTACGATACTCTAAAAATACCAAAAGTTTAGTTCAGTAATAATTACGACAGTAAAATTAAGTCGGAAATATCACAATCAGATGTAATGTTTTATTTTTTTAAAAGTATTTTTGGACGTTAAAGCGTCAATGTTGTGGTTACTGCGAATGTTTTTTTTTTTTTTTTCGTTCGTCCATTTTCGTTCCAGTTCGTCCAACGAGTTCGTCCGATCCACGGCCGCGTGGTCCGAACCAAAGTTCCTTGTTCTATTTTGTTCCGTCCTCGCGTCGGTTTATATGTATGTCGCTTGCCGATTAGGTTATGTGATGTTGGACGTGAACAGTGAAAATGTCTTGCATGGTTTTCGAAACGTGGATATATATCTTCATTACTGAACAAGCTGCGGTGATGTTTATAAGGCAAGAATAAAAATCTCGCATAGCATTATTTTATATAAAAATAAAAATAATATGTATCGTGAATTATCGACAGATTGTTTGGTGATTTATAAAATGTCATTTTTCCTAAACGAAGTACAAAATAATCCAGGAGGACTTTACAGTAAGTTTAATCATTCATTTTGTTGACAACTTTTTTTCTGCATGTAGTACCAGATTTTCGTTACGTTAATACCGGAATATTTGAATACAATCGTTAGTCATGACTTGACAATTACTATTAAGTTTTGAAATATACTGTAATTGCACATGATCTCAATATTTTTATCAAGTTTTTATGTATTTTTTGTTTCCCTATGTTGATAACACGTACGAAATTTTCACGCAATATTGTCTTAATACATACGGCGTTGTTGTTTCCTATGACGCCGACTGTACACACTTTTGTCGGTTGGAAATAGTACGTCGGCACGACGCAAAATTGAGCCAATTAGAAGCTAGCGAAGTGCAATGATGTTACGTTACTTGTTTACTTCAGAATTCAACTTAGAGTGAACGGAGTATATAACAAAACATTTTCGCTTATTTCTGACATTTTGATGGCGGGCCAGTATAAATCTCTCTGCGGGCCGCATCTGGCCCACGGGCCGCCTATTGAGACGGTCTGGTCTAGGCTCTGCAAACGTAATATTGGTAACTAACATTTTGAAAGAAGTGCCATGTCGAGGTACATTTGTTATGGTGTAGCCGGCCGTGGCGTTATAAACCAGACGACAATGAGCTAGTTGCAGATGTGACAGGCGCCGACAAAAACATTCGCATTACAACAAACAAACACACGAGTGTCGTTCGACCAGCCTCCCTCCTCCCTCATCTACTCTCTGAGACACGACTTGAAGGTCGTTTGATATCACTTTCACTGCATTTCAGACCCGTTCCCCTTTACACCGAGCAGCAAGTACACTACCAGCCAGTGTTGCCAAACTTGTGAGAGCTTTACACTGGCAGAGGGAGAAGCGAATGTCTGGTGAAACACTTCTTTGTTCGAGTAAAGCTGAAAAAATTGTAGTTCTTTACTAAGCTATTCTATTGTGGTAGGCTAAGAATATATTGGTTCTTGGACATACGCCGTTGCTCATGTTTTGTTGACCAAACTTGTGTTGAATGGCAAAGTACAAACACAGTAAAAATAACAAAAAAGCAATCCAAGAGAAATTAGGTCAGATTTTTTTTTTTCATTTAACAGCAAGAATTGTACAGATAGAATTCGGTCAGATTTCGACAACACCCAGCCACAAAATATGAACATAAATAAAACCATATTCCCAATAAAAAAAAGGAAGATGGTGGACAACCAACAAATGACAAAAGACTAAACGACAAAAGTTCCAATCAAAGAAAAAAATGCAATATTTCGGGAATTGCAATATATTCCCGCCTGTAGATTTGAGACACAGCTAGTCGGACAACCAAGATGCGAATCTTGTGCCCCTACTGTCCAACATGCTCTCCTTACCTCTGTATTTAGTCAGCAGATTACTCGCCAGCAGAGAGCACATGTACACTATATAGCCATCCAAGTATACGATAATGTACCTACTGTATTTTGTTTATCAACATAATAAGAGGTAGACACTATGTAGAGAACCTTATGTTCGCCGAAGATGCCCGAAGTAAGCTATTATAAGGCTACAATTCCTTCCTGATTAGTACCAACCTCAGGACACGAATAATGATTTTGAAGAGAGACGTTTCAGTATTGCCATGTTAACAATATACGAGGGTTATTATTTTTTCAACCTCCGATTGGCTGTAATTAAAAAAAAACTGTAATGAATTAGGAAATTATTTTAATGTCAAAAGAAACGTACATCTTAACACTATTGTTCCACATAATCACAATGCAAATTGAGGCATTTGTCGTACCGATGCACCAGCTTACCGATATCCTCTGCAAAGAATGATGCCTCCTGCCTATTCAGCCACGTTTTAACAGTATCCTGCAGTTCATCATGGGTGTTGAAGCGTCGTCCTCCAAGCCACTTTATCAATGTGGGGAAAATGTGGTAGTCACTCGGTGCCAAATCCGGACTGTAAGGAGGGTATCGGCAAGCTGGTGCATCGATACGACGGTGATTATGTGGGACAATAGTGTAGATGTACGTTTCCTTTGACATTAAAATAATTTCCTAATTCATTCATGTTATTTTATTACAGCCGATCGGAGGTTGGAAAAAAAAAACTCGTGATTCTCATTAATACACTAAACTTTTTAAAATAGAAAATTAAACTATTATTTGACTGGCATGCGTTATTATAGATGCATAATTTCAATTCGTTGTTATTTTCATTGTTAACAATTATTTTTCGTTGATAAGTTGTCAGACGGCGGAGGGAAACTTCGGTAATCTTCGGTTAAGAATTCGTTTTCCCTATCACATTTACGAGGCCTGATTGCCACGGCGGTTCAGGTTTGACTTCGATTTTCACATGTTAGAAACGTTGCGGACGATGCCATTGGTCGGCAGATATTATTAACTTACGCTTGTTTCTTCCATCCTCGCTTTTCATCACTGTTCCGTACTATTATGTTACCTCACTAACGTTTCCGCTCTGGTCAACACTACTTTTGATAAAATTTTAAAATTACTTTCCAAAGCAAAAATAATCTAATGGGGTCACCTACCTGTCTGCGTGTGTCCCCACAACAAATCTGATCCTGTTGACCAAATGTCATCTAACTCGATTCACTTAGGAAAGTAGTTCAACTGACTTTTGTGTATTTTGTCCATGATAATTACTTATTTTCAAAATAGCGGGCATTTGAATTTTTTGATCATATGTATTATCAAGGGAGCCATACGACCGATTTTAAAAAAAATTATATTTTTTAGTTCGTTGTATAAACATTTAACGTGCAAGAGTAGCACGTGAGGGGCTTAGAATGATAGTGGTGTAAGTAACGTTAAGTAATTTCCACAAAACGATTAACTGAATTTGCATATAAAATACAGCGCCCTTTATTTAGTACTTGAATTTAACTTTGAAAAATGAGTGAAAAGGTGTAATAAACGTAACGGAACTTTATTTTAAAACATATTTAATATGTATGAAAAAAGCACCTCTTTATAAAAGTGACTTACGCCATCATTCTAGATCCCTCATGTATTGTTGTAGGTCATCCATTTTTTTGAGAAAGCATGGCATGAATAAATAAATATTTTCAAATACATATCAAACTACTGAACCACTTGTAACCAAAGCATCCAATGTTCGTTTTTTTTTTGTAGGCTCGCCATTACAGAAGTTAGCATGACATGCATAAATAAATATTATTTGTCATATTTCGTTAACTACAGGACAAATTGTAACAACATATTATTTCTTGATATGTAAACATAATGATTATTTGTCACATTTTCACTTCTAGAGCAATCGTATGAAAGGTTTTTAGCTTTGATTTTGGCACACTGTTGTAGGTCCGGCAATTTTTTAAGAAAGCGCGACCTAGACAATTTAAGATATTGTCATATTCCGGATACTATTGAACGAATTTTAGGTACATTTTGTATTTAGACAGTTGATTTTTTTTTTTCAAAAATGGAATTTATACGAACTACTAATGTTGATCCACCATTTTGTAACATACCAAGACATGAATACAGTACATTCAAATATTGTTACACATTTCGATAACGACTGAGTCATTAGTACCCATATTTAATATTTTGACATTTCATAATTCCTAAGTTTAATATAAGTAATCGTTATTATTGTAAGTGCGCCATTTTAAGAAGATAGCATAGAGTTAACAATTAAATTTCGTAATAATATTGACATTTTTGTTAATGATTGTAACATTTAGGATTAATTTGTATCCACATTGAGAAAATAAAACTCGTTAGATATGCCGGTAACGTCTTAAGGGAGCATAAACCTTTATATAGTACATAGAAATGTTGAAAATGTTTGTTCTATGTTGCCTAATTTTCTTCAGAACATAAGTTTATATAATTTTGATTAATTATCGATTTAGTTAAACTTGTTTAAAGTCTTTAATTAGCCGAAGTTATAAAAACTTTCGTTTTGGAAAAAAAAAATTGGACTACATAGTACAAATAATTTCCAACATTTATATGTGACGGTTTTGCGATGTATGTTCCCTTTCAGGACAAAAAAAGCGCGTAAATAGGGACCCTTGGTGTTAAATATTGACGACGTCCCCGGGGGGAGTGGTCGTTGAACCATACGACTGAATTGCTGACGGTATGGGAGCAAGTCGCGAGAAGAGAGGCTGGCGGTCGACGAGACTTGACGGCATCCTTGAGATGTTGGCGCCAGGTGGGGCGTGTCCCCTAGGAGAGTTACGTGCAGCCGGGGCAGCGGGCGAGGACACCCACACTGCCTCACCTTCACTCAGCTGTCGTCCTCCCCACACCCTTCCCCAGCTTCTACACTTTCCCTTCTAATATCTGCTACCAATAATATAGATCACAACACCGTATGTGTCTTAAGGCGGCCGGCTACCCCACGCTTCAAATGCGCTGCAGTGTGTTCGTAGACAGGTTTTTTCTGCGAAAATATTCCACGTGTGCTCATTGTGCCAACGTACGAAAAGAAAAGAAACTTCAGACAAGGTCGGAACCTCGTTATTAAGACGCCACGCTCATTAACAACACTGTGTCCAAGCCCTCCAATATTGCTAAAAACGACCTTTTCAGACTGCCATACTTCAAAATGTACTAACCGGATATATTGGTAACTCAGATTGCGACCTGCACTGAACTTAGTTGCAGACTTTCCACCAATAAAATTATATGGTCACCGCTTAGTGTCCCATAGTAAAAACCGTTCGGCGAGAAGCTTGCACGCTAGTTCAGTGCTTGGCTCGTTGAGGCGACGTGGCATTTGATGCGCGCTTCAAGGTCGACCTTACTGCTCCGTCGCTTTTGAGCTTCTCACGCTTAGGTAGGCGGGGCCCTTACAGCTCGGCATCAGCCGCCATATTGAATTATTTTACTTTTTGCTCTTACGAAATTCTGAGAAGAAAAATGCGAAATTTGTTACTATAATATCAATTATATTTACCCAGTGCTACCGTATAAGCATCACGTTTGAACTTTTAACGTATATTAATGTCATGCTAATTAAGAACATAAAAAAAATTGCTCGACTGATTGCGGCTTAGATATACGTTAAAAGTTCAACCGCGATGTTTTTATTATAGTGCATTTTTCTTCTCACAATTTCATAAAAACGAAAAATGAAAAATCCAAACGGAGACTGGTGCTGAGCCTTAAGGGTGCCGCCTACCCGCGCGTGAGAGGCTCAAAAGCGACGGAGTTGTAAGGTCGACCTTGAAGCGCGCATCAAATGCCGCGTCGCCTCAACGAGTCAAGCACTGAACTAGCGTGCAAACTTCCCGCCGAACGGTTTTTACTATGGGACATTAAGCTGTGACCATGTAATTTTATTGGTGGAAAGTCTGCAACTAGGTTCAGTGCAGGTCGCAACCTGAGTTTCACATACATCCGGTTAGTACATTTTGAAGTACGGAAGTCTGAGAAGGCCGGCTTTGGTCATATTGGAGGACATAGACACAGTGCTTTCATAATCTTGTCGTCTAAACAATGAGGACCGACCTTGTCTGAAGTTTATTTTCTTTTCGTACGTTGGCACAATGGGCACGCGTGGAATATTTTCATAGGAAAAACCTGTTTACGAACACGCTCCAACGTATATGAAGCGTGGGCTAGGCGGCCGCCTTAAGTGACTGCAGGTAAATTACATTCATTAAACTCGTGCCTCGCAGTAACTTGAATTATAAAACTTTTTTTATGAAGTCTCATGCTCGTAGCAGGGTTCGGATAAGAATGGAAAACATAGAAAAAGTATATATAGGTCATTCGGTATTAAGTGAGCACTGAAGATCCGACCTTTGTAAAAAATCACTTACTGTAGCTGTGTTTACGTTACCGTATACGCTTGGCGCACCAGAGCGCAAAATTAACTTGTCATGTTGGCAACGGACAGAAAAAAAATAGTTCTCGCGACATGCGTGTTTGTTTTGTGTTAGGTTCTAAATATCTGGCATTCTAGTGGGTAGATGTTTATTTTGCACGTATTTGATTAGTTACTATCGTCAAAATATGTTATTTATCGGAGATCATAAGTACGTAATGAAGGCATCGATAAAGTAGCGTGGCTGATTGTGTTGGTTCCTTGAGTCTGTTGAACTGTGATGGAGCGTGCAACGTGCTTCAAAGCGAGCTGTGAATAGACGTTGAAAGCTAATTACCTTATATCTTTACTAATCTAAATTTAGAATAAAGTTCCACACTTAATTCAGAGCACTGCCATGGCGAATGAGGAGAAAAAGTTAATAGTAAAATAATTAAATAAAAAATAAGAAATATTATTGAAATTAAAAATTATAATATATATTTTTTTTTCTTATTTATATATAATCAAATTTTTCTCCTCATTCGACAAGCCCTCCTTGGGGATAAGATTTGACTTAAGGTTCTATTAAAAAGGTCTTTGTCCTAGAACACGGCTGTAGAAGAACAGGTCTGGACACTCGCCTGGAAACTTGACCCCCTTGTTGTTTGGCTGCAGTTCATCAAGTTACCGATAGTGCAATACATTTTTGGCGCTTTAATCCGGGCGGTCGAGCTCAGACAGACTACGCCCACTTCCCTCACACTAAGATAAACAATTTATCAAAACGTATTTTTTTATCAATTTATGAAATACTTCCTTCGTTCACAATTACAAATTATGGCAACAGAAACTTTTATTTACTTTATAATGTTAACAATGGAAAAAAGTGGGCAGAGTTTGAATCCGACCGCCCGGATTACAGCGCCAAAACAGTACTACATTCTCGGTAACTTGGTGAACTACAGCCAAACAACAAGGGGGTCAAGCAAAATACATTGGTAGATAGGCGAGTGTCCAGACCTGTTCTTCTACGACCGTGTCCTATAACCTACAAATTATGTCTACTCATTTATAAAACTCAAGAGACGATCTTGTGCGAGATATATAATGCGTTCTTGAGAATAAACGTTACTATTAGAAGCCATCTGGCACAATACGTTTTTTTTTGTCGGAGATTAATAAATGACCTCTGTTGATGTGGTTAGCAAAAATGTGCGTAGTTTGCATCTTTAAAGTTGCTTTGAAACAAGTATTTTGAAACGTAAGTTATTATACATTCTTTACGCAAAAAATATAAAACCGGTTCCCTAATGTGTATAATACCAGGTGGTTGCAATAATTTGCGTCACCTGTTATTATTTCCTTTGCGAAATGGCTTGCTGTATTTCATAACACTGGTTCCGATACTTTCTCGTAATTGGTTGAGTGTAACTTTAATACCGTGTCATGTATAAGGAGATTAAAATAGCAAGAGTTCGATTACCTACGTCTACGGTCTAAGAGGAAGCCTGCGTCTTAGACTCCACTGTTCTATGTACTCTCGATTCTCAGATGTTTGTCCATCGACAATGTCCTAGACACAGCCATAGAGGAACAGGTCTGGACACTGCATAGAGTTAATACATAGTAGAGGGAACATGACGTCACAAAAGTGTGTCGTTTATGTTTCATCGGGGTAAAAATGCAGTCGTGTTGATGAAACTCATGACATACCTTCCAGAATATATATTTAGTCATGTGGTGTCACCAAGATCTCGGTTCAAAACCTTATAGTAAGTATGTAGCTAATATTTACTTTTTACTAAAAACGGCTGGGTTAAGGAAAACAGTAACGTGGCAAACATTTTTTACATTTGTCGTTCTGAAATTTCCACGTAATTATAATATGCGATAATATGGTAGTGTACTCTCCTTAGTTCATATATTCATAAGGTACCAAAATAACCCAACATAGTTGTGATTACTAAACAATATTGTCTTGGCTTTCAATGTTATTTCAAATCTCCCGCGCATATTTCACTAAAGTCACGTGACACATGTTTAACACACAATTCGTACGCAGTTGTATAGAGGATACTCCATCTACCCTATATTTACTCTAAGGGACACTGGAGTTGAAAATTGACCCCGTTATGACTGATTCGTGCCACTAGCACTGGGGTTGTTTTAACATTGTGTAAATGGGACTACAAGGAGCAAACTCGTGTCGGAGCTGCTAGGAGAACTGTTAGTAAGACGCTATACTACAATGCTAAAACAACACTTCATTGGTAGTGGCGCTTTCAGTCATAACGGGGTCAACTCAATAGCATTGGTAGATAGGCAAGTGTCCAGACCTGTACTTCTACGACCGTGGTCCTAGACATGGTAAAACGTTATTCAGGTCTTGATTTCTTGCAGGATTGTAAAATGATTGTCCTAATTCACAGGTAAAAACATCCGATTGAAATTGTAGGTTTTTTGAAGTCAGTTTCAAAAAGAAAATTAATCCTAGACAATAGTTTTTGCCAACTTTTTAAGAAAAAATTTTCCTCGAGCAACGTATTTCTAAAGAACACTCTCTGACGACGAAATCTTGTACATTTTATTACGACGCAAGAGATCACGCTTAACAAATGCATCGTTATGAGACCCCTGAAAAATTTGCTTTTTATTTTGGTTGCAAGCTAGATTTCAAACAACTGTTTAAAAATTGGGCCTAGACTAGTTTGACACCTCCTGGAGGACGCTGAGCCAGTAATAATGAACCAACTGAATGCAGACCCAATCACGTGATACCATTGTTTCAGCGAGCAGCCAATGAGCAGCTACTGTATTCTTGAGCTCACATATATTCTACATATTCACATATGTTCTCTCAGGTCAGTGAACACGCAAATTTTTCCGGTCATTTATCAACATGGGTAAATGTTTTCTCTTAAAGTTGCCGAATGCAATCTAGGATTTGTTGTTTTGTAGTTTTTCCATATTGATTGTCAAAAATTAATAACACACATTCTTAACAGCGAGGTTTGAATGGAAGATTCCCGGGAAACCAGACGATCAACAGTCTAGTCTGGGACGATGCTCACAAACGGAAGCCTAAAGGTACACAACGATAGTCAGATTAACCTTCATCTGCACGAATGCAATGCGTGTTACGTGGCGTATATCGATCACAATGTGCAGTAACCAAAGTTCAGGTTTGGTCGTCGATATTAATCACGGATCGTCAATGCGCGATGTTACAGGTTCTACTCTAGTTGCTACCGCTTATATTTTCTTAAGGGGGCGGTTCACCTCAGTTTTCAACGTCTTCTTTTATTTTTATATTTGTACCAGACATTATTTTCTTATTTGTGACGTAAGTTGGGATTAAATCTTCCTTTTAAGGAATTTGTGTATCTCTCATAGTTTTTGCGTAATGAGTCGTAAACGACGAAATTTGCACTTTACGGTTTTATCTACACCACTAAAACCAACTGACATACCAAACCGAAAAAATTCACAGTGTATGACAATGTTGTAGGCTGTGATTTGACACATACAGATTCAAAACATATATATTTTTAATTTTTAAAAAATTTTTGCTATTTTTAAATTTTTGTTCCAAAATTCGGCATTTTTATTAAATACAAAAATATTATTATTTGTTTTTTATATAGGTCAAATAATGGACTAAAAAATTGTTGTACACTGTGTACTTTTTCTGTTCGGTATGTCAGTTGGTTTTAGTGGCGTGCTTAAAACCGTAATGTGCAAATTTTGACGTTTACGTCTCGTTGCGCAAAACGTATGAGAGATACAAAACTTTCCTAAGAATAAGATTTAATCACAAATAAAATAAGAAAAAATATCTGGTACAAAAAAAAATAAAGACGTTGGAAACTGAGGTGAACCGCGCCCTTAAAGGGCGGATGATGGACATGTTATATTGTTTTTAAAGTTTTCATATTTGTACGAGATAATGTTTCTTTGTAGACATATATTGTGATTAGTTTTTACTGCAATGAAATTTTTTTAGCTTTCATAGTTTTTATTTAATGACATGTCAAATTCAAAATTTACATAAAACGTATTTATGCTTTATAGGAAAACCATGTGACTTACCGAAATGGAAAACTTCATACTGAATAACAAAGTTGTAGGCTACAAGGTCTACTATACAAAAACAAAATATTTTTGAATGTTTAAAATATTCTTGAATTTTTAAATTTGAAATTAAAATTTAAAATTTTTTTAAACATTCAATTTTCATGTTTAATTTATTTATGCATTTGTTTTTGTATAGGAGACCTTGTAGCCTACAACTTCGTTATTCAGTGTGAATTTATACAGTTCGGTAAGTCATATGGTTTTCCTGTGAAGCATAATTCAGTTTTATGCAAATTTGGACTTTGACATGCCATTATATAAAAACTAGGAAAGTTAAAATTGTTCATTGCAGTAAAAAATAGTCGCAGTATATGTCTTCAAAACAAACCTTATATCGTACGAATATGAATATTTTTAAAACAGTACATTTTTTGTCAAGCTTCCCCTTAATTGCTCGACACAAATATCTGTGCTCAGCTAAACAAATATTTATTTGTACTGATCACATGTTACACTCCGCAACCAAACAAAAACAAGAAGCTAGTTTTGTTCCAGCAACAAGATTATTTTATTTCGCAATACACAAACAAATTATGTCGTTTCGGCAAACTAATTTTGTTTAACGCAACTAAACATTTCGCTCAGTCTGTTTACCATGTATTTGTTAGTAACTTTGCTGTTGGAGGAGATTAACAATTACAGGTAGACCTCTACTACCACACATTAGTATTTAGTAACCATAAATGAACTTACATACAGTGGATCGAGACTTTAAAACATTAACTGACTTAAAAACATTCAAAACATTATTTACTAGCCTGTCATCACTACCAAACACATGCCATTCTTTGAGTATATCTTGTGATTTTAAGGCCCTCAGCAGAGTTTAAATCAATAATTATTATGTACGTATTGAATAATTAATTATATTCATAATATGTACGGCTCGATGTAAAAAAATTATTTTAATTTTTTTGTCATAGACCTTTTTGTGAATTTTTTGTAAAGAAGCTTAGTATATAACATAGAAATGCATTTCTACTTATATTTTTTGACTTTCGTACTTTTTTTTCAAGAAATAACATGAACATAGAGTACTTTCTGTATTAAAAAAACTAAATACTTTAGAACGAAATTTCTCATTGTGGCAATCCTGAATGCAGTGGAATGTTGGGACTGACCACACAGGCGAGGTGGTAACATCCGGAGGGACATACCCCCCCCCCTCCCCACAGGGCCTTCACCAACCACGGCAGATCGAGCGAGGTGTAAATACCAGCAAGTAGCTCTACAGGAACCGCCGGAATGTGCGGCGTGCCAGGCCCTCAGTGCTGTCAACAGCGTAAAAAATTCACTACCAGACACTTAGCAAAAAAAAAAAACACACTAAAATCGCATTCCAAGCAACTGGAACGACAGATTACCCTATAAAGCACGGAAAAGATGATCCGTTTTTAAAAAATGCAGCAATCGAATTTCACTCATTAAAATTGTATTTGGCTAATTTATTATCATGAAACGCATCACTTATGCTTACAACAGGTTGTAAAACAAAGCATAATTATTTTATACATATATATATATAGACATATAAATCTACCGCGTTTTTAAACCGTGTTAAAAATATAAAATAATTTCTTCTGTGAAAATACTTTCTAAGAATAACAGCAAAAAGCCCCCCGAGGGGGGCGCATGCAATAGATATCTGATGTATGCACCTTAAAGTCACAAAAAAATTTTATTGCACTGCAACTCATATGAACGAACAATTGTATGAGTTTCCCCAACGACATTAAAGGCCGATATTATAAACCTTTTTCGAATGACAAGCAACTGCTATCCCCATAGAGAAAGCATTGGTGAGCAGTTGGTTGTCATTCGAAAGAGGTCTATAGATACGGCCCCTATTCTCTACACTCCTACTTATGTCTTGTTGCAAGCGCCTGACGTTTTTTGTTTTTAATCTTACAAGCATTTGCATAACTATCGAAAATTCACAATCACAAATTTTCAGGACAATTTGTTTGGGGTTATAAATCTGTAAGGGGTTTGGAGATATTAAATTACCATTTTAAATTCGTTTTAAAATTTAGTACTGTAAAATATTTGTTTTTTAAGTAATTATTTTCTGATTATTTTCCCTGCATGTGTGAAATTTTGCAGCCGATTTTTAAGAAGAAAATGTTGTGTCAAACAGGCAAATAGTTAATATTTCATTGTCACTCAGTTAGAAACAAGTTTAAAGTTTCAGGTTTCTAGCTCACTGTTTAAAGTGGTGTGTCAAAATTTTATAATTAATTATTTCATATTTTATTTCCTCTTGTATTGCACAGTCATCTAATTCTGATCTATGTTTAAAGTCTCTTGCTTACCAAAAGGGTAGTTTGAAATCGATTCTGACATTTGTACCGCACAAACACTCGGATAGACATGAAAGCGAGTTTAATAAAAATGGGGTGATAAAACAAAACCATACAGAACTTTTTTAAAGCCACCAGATTACCCACTACCAACTGCAACAAAAAGGTTAATGCTATAACTAAACATTTATAAATAGATTCTGTTGTAAAATCATTGAGTTAGTAACACTGCGGCCCGGACCATAGTACGGTGACTACTCAGAATGCGGCGCCTTCATCATTAATTAACAATGTATAATTTTGCATAGATAAAGACCGTAATATAGGATATCTTTTAATTTTTTCCCTGACGTTATTGATGTTCCCAAACAAATATCGTATGAGGAGGGCGCTTAAGTGCCAGGATATTACATCCCGAATTGCAAATTTACAACTGAGCGCTCGTGGCCACCTGCTTGCCCTTCTCGCATTTAACTACTTGATCTTGAGTTCCGTGTTTTTGGTTAGTTTACAGTATCATAAAGCAAATATTAATAACTGTCATATTTTTGAGCAACTGATAAGAAACTCAAAGTATTCAATAACGCGGTAGCATTAGATTTTTGGAGTAGGAGATTATGCCTGTCTTCCGTTGTATAAGAATAAAGCTGTGACATTCCACTGGGTTTCAAACAAGTTTACAACTAAAATACTCTCAGACACTTAAGTCACTGCCACATAACTCTTAAGTGTCATCGTGAGTTCAATTTCAGATGCTTCACATGAGAAAGTCGAAATTTTTATAAGCTTGTCCAAATTTATTTTCGGGCGTCTTGAGAATGAAATGATTATGTAGATGGTTAATCTTTGGCATTGACACCATACACTGGGTTTAACAAGCGCAAATCTAGCGGGAAAAATAAGAGATTTCATTGCACACTCGCAAATTTTTTTATTTCTAATTCTTTAAATGTTTAAGTATTAATTTAATTTCAGGATTGACAAAAGTAATTTTATATATTATCTGTGTTTATGAACTTGGTTAAATTTACTCTTCGGAAGTTGTATCCACTTTTAGAGCTTGTTTATCACTGGTTCTTTCTTCAATGGCATTTTGGTTGTTTCACATCTGATTTTGCCCTATATATGGTCTTCAGGCGGAGCATCTCCGAACATATTCACCTGAGTGGTGCAACTTTTTTTTACTTCGTCCTCCACATTTTTCATTTGTATTACATAGGTTTGCTGTATTGTCATTAGCTCTTTAATTAGTTTTGTTAGACTTGTGTTCATTTCTTTCAGCTCTTCACGTTCTCGTGTAGTCGTGACCAAAAGTTTCTCCACCCTATCAATCTCATTCTCGTGTTCTCTCCGGACTACATAAAGTACCTGTTGGAAGCAAACAATACTTTCCATGTGTCCACACTTTCCTACCTTCAGCTGCTCTTCTGTGTCTCGAAGAGTAGATTCTGTTAACTTTCTAGACATTGTCTCCGCAGAGAGCACGAGTTTTGTGTCATCTATCTTCTGTTTCAAAATTGCAACTTCAGTTTCAAGTGCTTGCTTCTCTAAGTAAAAGTGCACCAATTTTTCCATTATTACTTCTCGATACAACTTGGCATTGGCTAGTTTTTCTTGCAACTCTTCCACTTCATCATGAGTTTCGTTGTTACATTGGACGGGCTTCAAAGATTTCTTGTTGGAGAAGTACTCGGCGACGCTAGTTACAATTCTCGAGATCGTACGTTGCACGGATTCGAACAAATTATTTATCTGAGCTCGTAACATATCCAGTGTGGGTACAGGTTGCAGGTGGCCGGAAGGTTTGAGTTCGTCTTCTTGTACTTGTCCCGGTATCTCTTCCAGCAACTTCCATTCGAGCGTGGTTGCTATCGTTTTCTTCATTTGCTCAAGTTTGTCCATCGTAACCTCGTTAGCTGTGTCCCGGAACTAGATGAGTTCTTCTGTCTCTCTTTCTTCTCTCTCGCAACAGTAAATTGCTGCTCTGTTCTCTTCTTTGGCCTACGAGAATAAGGATTCCTTATCCATTTCGTGGATACTCGTAAACGTTTGTACTATTTTCTGGCGGATCGGGCAGGGTTGCTGATACTTTCCCAACGCTGTGATTGCAGCTTTCAAACTATTTTTTTATATCTCAAACTGTGCCTTGATATATAAACGACGGGTCGTTTCTTTGGGAAATTACTAGATTCCACGATGATATCTTTAAAATAACTTGCAATCGTTACGCAGCAACCAAACAATTGAAATGCCTATGTTTGTTACTGTGTCCTCTCGTCGCTGTTACATGAATATTCTGCAATAATCGAAATGCCTATGTTTGTTAACGTATCTTCTCAATGTCGCTGTTACATGGATATTCTGCAACTAAATTATTCCCTTCACTAAAAATAATACCGTTAAGAGTAAATCCAACAACGCACGAATGTCCTATAATTCATCTCTCTATACAAAATTAAGTGTCCCACTCACTCACTCACTCACTCACTCACTGACTCATCAACGGCACTGTCCAAATTGATAGACCTAGAGACGTGAAATTTTGAGGGTGGCTTCCACTTACGGCTACTAAGAAGGAATTTTTCATAATTCAAAAATGAAGGGGGTTAAAAGGGGTGAAATGTGTTTTCAATGAATCCTCGAGAGCTCTAAAAACCTTTGAGACATCAAGTTGACACATACATATATAATACTGTACATACAAAAATGAATATCGCATAATTTTTCGAAGTTTGAAAGTAAGGGGGTGCAGAATAGCTGAAAATATGTTTTCATTCAATCGCCGGTAACTCTTAAAACCCGTTGAGATATTGAGGTGATTTATGCTTCATAATGAACCTTACACATATCCCTAAACATTACTTACAGGATTATTTGAAATTTAACCTCTAAGGGCTCTAAAAATATAGCATGGTTTCAATTGTTTTCCATTATATCTTAAGACTATTGATATGTCGAGATGATTTTTGAATAGGAATGACGCTTACGTAAATACCTAAAATAACCTATTTATGATTGTTCAAAATTCGAAAATTTCGGAGGTGGGAATATATCAAACATTCCAGAAATTCTGAAAAGCAGGTATGACAACGGAGAAATAATCAAAAATATTTCCGCTTTTTCCGTCCTATTAGGTTTTGGGTTCGAATCCCGTGATCGGCACGGAGACTGGGAACTGCTGCACATACCGTATTAATGGCAACTCGCAGAAGAGTTAATTTTCTATTTGGAGTATGAATATTTCAGGGCGCGGTGTACCGCAATTTCCATCGCCATGTTTATATTTTTATGTTTGTACCAGTTATAATTATTTTCTTGTTTGAGACACAAAATGTGACAATTTTTTTAGTAAACATTTTTTATCTCGCATAGTTTTTGTGAAGTGCCAAAATTTGCATGTTTCCGTTTTAAGGGCGACACTAATTAAAACCAAATCACTTACCAAAGTGAAAAAAATTAACAGTGAATAACGATGTTGTAGGCTACAAGATCAGCTATGTTAAACTACAAAATAAAACAATTTTGTATTTTTAAAAAATTATAGAAGTTTTTTAATTTTTTATTTTAGGTTTCAGCATTTTTATTTAAATACAAAACGTTGTTAGTCTTTGTTTTTATGTAAGTGAAATTTACGATGTATTAGCACAAGTAATAACTTACAAATGCACGATACATATTTTGAAAAATATTTCGGCACACCATAGACTACATTTATGTAACACTATTAAACATTTATGAAGTAAAAAAACTTTAAAATACTTTCACATATATTTAGGCCCTATCCCTTTAGTGTGCTCACTGAAGACCTTTTGTTATTACTTTAACTAATGTATCCCTAATTTTTTTATATTTATTTGTATGCCTTGTTACGAATGAAGAAGTTTGCACAGCGAAAAGAATTGAAACGAAATGACTGTAAAAGTAAGTTACAAATTTTAAAATATTTATCTACCTTTTACTATGTGTAATGAAATTATATTTTTATACATTATTTGCTAATTTGTTTTAAACGCTCTGAGAGTGCAGTTTACACACTAACTACGGTAATACATTATAAACTTCACGACGACTTAATGAATCCAATCCACACCACATTCAGTACGGTGAACAAGCTGTCTAGTCCAGGTTATTGTGACATGTCATTCCTATGTGTCAATTTTTTCTGCCAATTGGAATACAGTTTTCTGATATGTATTAACAATGTATGTACATGAAAGAAAATAGAGCGTTAAATTCATTCGCTTCACATAACTTTTAAACTATTTTACTATATAGCACAGTACATCTGTGATACGCCAAACATCCATTCACATCCAATGTACGTACGTTGAATTTACTACACAATTAACTTCTTTCCTTCGTGATAAAATGCAATACCTTAAATGCACCACCCTGCACTGAAATATCCGCAATTTTATAACTTTACATAACATTGTCCTGCTCGTTCTACACGTTACATCAAAAGTATCTTCCCTCAAATAAAATATTTTTTCAGCTCTATAGTTTTCGTTTAGGTGCCTGTCGAAGAAGCGATTTGACTATTCTCGCTACGCACCCAAAGTAACAACTATTCAACCGGGGGGAACGAAATAATTTTGAGTGAAAGTGTATTAAGCTAACATAATATCACGTTTGTAAATTCTCGTAAGAATTCTTTGCATATATATATATATATATATATATATATATATATATATATATATATATATATATATATATATATATATATGGCGTGACTATTGCATATATACAAAAACCATGTAGATGTTTGTTATCAGTCATTAGCGTTGCGATGGTGGCGCCTAAGAAGCATATAGTCGAATGACGTTACTATTGTCTGTCGGGCGTTGAACATATGTATCACTCCTTTAGGTGGAGCTTTATGACCTCCTGTAGAAATTTACATTTATGAATGATAACAGAAATAATTAAGAATTTTCTTATTTGATCTCTTTAACATTTTATAAATGATTTAATCACCAAACATTATACATATATGCATTGCGTAATGACTCTGAAACGGAGAGCATTTATTATTTTTAAATAATACGTGTTAAGATTACGTCTTAATTACCTTCTATGAGATGAAATTGGCCTACTAGTTCGTCGCAAGAGAATGTAGTTTACCAGAGTGCTACAATTATATATTTTTAATTAATAAGTGTACGTAAACAACCGAAGTAAGCAAAACACCGGATTTTCTACATGAATTTTGATGACCCACCTCGAGGGTGTTCAAATGATAATTTACAATGTGAACGCAACATGCAATTTTTTACTTTTACGCACAGTTATGAGGAAACTATGTAAGCTAAAATGATTCCATGGTAAGAAAAGGTACTCACAAGTATCGTCTACAACACTAATACTATTTCGTAAAAAATTTTAAATTTTATTATTAAACGAACTTCAACGGCCTTAAATGATCATCGTTACCTAACCTCACAGCTGATACACAGAGTGATTTTCGAACAAAGGATGGATGTTTAAATCCCCCTGAATAAAATGGTAATATCTATAGAGACGGGAAAAATTCTCGTGTTCACAGACAAGTAGGCTAGCCTCCAAGAACATGTGTGTATTCAAGCAGACATTATCTGCTCACTGGCTGCCCGATGACGTAGTTATATGGGCCTGCATTTAGTCGCTTCTGTACTATTGGCTAAGCGACTTCCAGGAAGTGTCAAATAAGGCACGGGACAATTGCGAAAGTGGCGTGAACTTACAGCTGCTGGAATTATAGCTTGGGGCCAAAAGAAAACGCGAATTTTTCAGGTCTCTAGTAATATCAGTTGAAGGTACATTTATTAAAAAGAAAAAAATCTTACTTTGGACATTGCCGACTGTGTTCTGTCGTGACAATGAATAATTAGCTACATGGGAGCAAAATAGCTCTGCGGTCTCTTTGATGTATAGTCAAGCACCTTTCCCTTACTGGCCACCGTGATGGACTGGAAGTGGTTGTGAGGCCTGATTGGATACGTGCTGAATGTTCCTCACTGGTTCAAATGCCGTCCTTGGTTCAAACTACTATAGTTGTCCTGCCACAATGCTGTATGTGAGGGGAAATAGTCTGCACCATGTTCGCGTTGTTGTATGTTCAATTCCTACAAGTTAGGAGTAGTTGTTGTCGAATAATTGCCTGTCCTTGTGACGAATAAATGAATACAATGTATTGTACCTACACTGCAAATAAATGAATACAATGTACTGTACCTACGCTGCAAATAAAAAATTATGCATTGCTTATTCGGTAGTCCTAATACTACACGTACGGGGTATTTATAGAGCCATTAGTTATTCGCGAAAAGATTTTTGCAACATTCTGATTCAATGCCTTACGTGTATATCGGCAGCTTTGCTTCATGGTTATTTGGCAGTCTGTCCTCGGATACCTTCCCCTTTCGCTATTTATATATTTACTTACCGAGAGCGAAGGCGACCTTTAAGGCTCGGCATCAGTCGCCATATTGAATAATTTTATTTTCGCTCTAGTGAAATTCTGAAAAGAAAAATGTAAAATTTGTTGCTATAATATCAATTATATTTACCTTGCGCTACAATAAAAGCACCGCACTTAAACTTTTAACGTATATTTAAGCCATTATTAGTCGAGCATTTTTTTTATATTCTTAATTTGCTGGACTGATTACGACTTAAATATACGTTAAAAGTTTAACAGCGGTGCTTTTATCGTAGCACAAGGTAAATACAATTGAATTAATAGTAAGAAATTTCACATTTTTCTTCTCAGAATTTCATAAGAACGAAAAATAAAATAATTCAATATGGCAACTGACGCCGAGCCTTAAGGTGGCCGCCTGCCAAGGTCGCCGAGCCATGTGCAGAGTTTCAATTGTTACAAGATTATACGAAAACTTCACAGCTTGCGTAGGTTATGTCTGCTTAGGAATGTCATTAAGAAAAGTGCACATTTGTACATCCATTTCATGCCCTACGTGTATCTTTATAACGTTTATTTTTACGCTGCCGAAAATGGAGAAAATGGGCGTTGTATGGTTCTGTTTAGGTATGAAAATATTTGCGCAGAATATTTTTTAATGTGTAGGTGTGTACTTTAATACACCTGTCTCTTTAATATTACGTCATAAAAAATTTCGTTCACAAATGAAAGTCACATAAAGCCGAATTGTCGGCGCGAGACTGCACACCAGTTTGGTGACTTCTGCGCCTAGAGGCCGGGGTGAGGCGCGCTGTGTCGTCCTTATCGCGTCCGCACTTCTAGGTCTCGAACGTATAAAACACGTCTACCCGGAAAGTTACTTTAAAGCACGGCCGTAGAAGAACAGGTCTGGACACTCGCCTGGAAACTTGACCCCCTTGTTGTTTGTTGCAGTTCGTCAAGTTACCGATAGTGCTATACATTCTTGGCGCTTTAATCCGGGCGGTCGAGCTCAAACTCCGCCCATTTCCCTCCCACTAATATACACAATTTATCAAATCGTATTTTTTATCAATTTATGAAATACTTCCTTCTCTCACAATTTTAAATCATGGTTCCAGAATTTTTTTTCTTTATAATGTTAACAATATAAAAAAGTGGGCGGAGTCTGAGTCCGACCGCCCGGATTACAGCGCCAAAAAGTACAACATTCTCGGTAACTTGACGAACTACATCCAAACAACAAGGGGGTCAAGCAAAATACATTGTTAGATAGGCGAGTGTCCAGACCTGTTCTTCTACGACCGTGCTTTAAAGCACGACTGTAGCATTTTATGCTGTCATAAAGACGATAGATAAACATCTGATAAATCTTGAAATACTGCGGAAAGATGGAAGTGTTTTAAGACTTTAGAGTGGGTGACTTGCACGTAAGAGTATGCGTCACTTCTTTGTTAAAATTATTCATTTAGTACATCAAAGTAATTGTATGATGAATTACTGCCAATTTCTTTTAATAGCAACATTGAAGTTTGTGATTAAATACATATTACTGTACTAAATTTGGACTAGGAGTTAATTTATTTGTCTTTATTACATGCCGAGGCATAATTATTGTCTGATATTTTTAATTATCTGATTTACTTCAAAACTAAGCTCTAATATTTCAAATACAATATGCGTAATAAAAATTAAGGTCATTAACTAAGATCCAATTGAAATATTTTCAAATAGATATTCTCAAATTTTGAACTAGGAAGAAACTAAGCAAAAATCAGCAAGATTGGTGACATTTCCTGAGCCAAATTATTCACGCTTTTTAGTTATGCTTTTGAACTCAATTTTCGTTTGCATCTCTGCCTTGCCTAGAATACGTGACTCGGGAATAGAAAGGCAAGCTGACGACAGACGTGTAGTTCTTAACGTTGGCAAATTAGATTTGCGGAAGTTCCTTGCGAAGAATGTCGGCTGCTGCTGTGCTGTTTCCGTGAGGTTAAACATACTTCGTCACCCGTCTTTCATCTCTTCGCTCTTCATTCTCGCTGTTCGCAGTGCATTAAGGCTTCTTTCAGCTAACAAATATCTGTAATAGCAGACTTCTCGCGTGCTGGCGTATTCACTACCAACAAAGGCTGTTTCAAAATTAACTCCTCCAGGAAAGATAAAAGAAAAAAAAATGCATTTTAATTGCAGTTTCCTTGCTTGAGTTCGGCAGTTCTTAAGTTAGGGCGTTAATAAACCCTACATGTTATTATTGTATTGTATGCTGTACATCGAAGTCATATGTATACAGGCCAAAAGGTATATGATTTTATTTCGAATAACATTTATATACACACGGATAAACACACACGTATTATTTATTTATAATTTATTTACTGCTTACTTTGTATCTCCTCGCATAGCTTTACAGAGAAAATAGGACGAGAATCGGCTTCCGTGTGTATTAAAAAATCAATACAGCATATAATTGTGGGAAGTAATCGCAGCAAAACCTGGTAAAACAGAAATATTTTATGACCTAATTTGGAATGAAATCACTGTGTTTACATACATTCACACAAGCCAAAAATAATATACATTTTCTGGTAGTTAATCTTGGCAAGAGAATCCTCACCTTCAACTACCATAGATATATTACATTATTCTATAACTAAATACACTGGCAAAATAAATAAAGTAAGAGACGCATCAATTTTTTTATTTAAAAAATTACTGAATTTAAAAAAAAGAAAGTCACGAATTTTCTGAGTTTTTTTAAGAAATGCAAAAAATAATTCAATGCTGTTTTATACTTGTCTTGACGTAGCTCATGGCATTGTTCGTAAGTTCTCGGTAACTGAATTGGTTTTACATTGAAGTATAAACCGTCTTATGCAGATTTGTACTTTGACATCCCATTATACAAAAACCACAAAAACTACAAAAATTCTGCATTACAGTGAAAAATAGCCAAACTGTATGTCTGCAAAACAAACCATATTTCGTACAAATATAAAGCTACGTTGTGTCAGGTGAACATCGCCCAGTCATGCACGCTGCAAGAAACTACAGCATTTGCAAGGGTATGCTGGCACAAACCATTTTCGCGATATACCATCCTTAGAGAAGGTGATTTATCGCGGGAAAAGATGACTGTTTGCTAGGCTTCAATGTAATGTATTCATTTCTCACGCTTATATTTCGTTATTGGCGAGCCCCTATTTGACCGGGCCAATGATAACTCTGGTGCACTACTTCTGGACGTCTGTGATTCGTCTGTAAACAACTAGCCTTTGATACATAACCGTCGGTCAACAATACATGACGCAGGATGATACACTGGTTTGCAGAATACGCTGGCAGAAAACATTCTCGCGATAAATCACCTTCTCTAACCATCCTCTCTCATTATTGATTTCAATCTCAGATCAGAACTTAAGGACTACAGTAAAGCACACCTTAATGTTAAAAAAAAATCTCTTGAGTGCTGATTCATATTCATATTTGGCTGTGAATGTGGAAATTCAACCCTAAAATTATTTACGATGAGGAGAGCATAAATTCAATATTTCTAGGAATCTACCCCTTTTAAGTAAAAACCAGTGTGTCTAATCAGATATAGTTAGGTCTATTTTTTAATGAACAGTTGCTAAAGGTCCACAAAAACTAATTCATTGAAATAACTTATTGAGAAAACAGAACGCCTGTTAGTTTACGGAAATTTCAGAGATAATTTTCTCATTGTTTTTCGTTATTGCGCGAAAAAATTCCTGACAGTAGAGCTCGTTTATTCTTGTGCATGAATCACTTCCGTGACGTCAAATGTGGCCAACAAATGTCGGTAGTAAAATAGCACATTTGTCACTGTGTTGGTACAGCTGTAAATACTGCCCCTTTGTATGGATCGGTCTTCATTGCAACATACGCCACCTGACAGCTAGTTTAACTGGGTTTATCCCTACTGCGCGATGCGAGGTAATCCAATACTCGCAAAGCGGACAGCCGGGCCCGAGAACAAACACAATTATTAGTTTCATTACTACAACTACGTTGTTCGTGATATTAAATATTTCTGCTTGTTAACTATGTATTACATACACACTTAACTGTATCCTGGCAGCATAGTTGGAATGTAAATGTTTTTTTTTTTTTAATTGCATGTTTTCATCTAGGTCTACAGGTTGTAAATAAATCCGTATATATTACAAGACATGATAGTAGGTCATAGCCATCTTTAGTAGAAGGTCGCGACCTTAGATCTGGCAACCCTGTCAGGAAGGGTCATTTTAACACTTCTTTTGTCTCGCCAAAGGCGTTATTCTGCCCTACATATCGGCGAGTCAGGGAAAGCCATTGCCTTTGGCGAGACAAAAGAAGAATTAAAATGACCCTTCCTGACAGGGTTGCAAGGTCTAAGGTCGCGACCTTCTACTAAAGATGGCTATGACATACTACCATGCCTTGTAATATATACGGCTAAAGACGGCTATGAGTAGGTACGTGTGTGCCCTGTGGTCATATTTTGTTCTTGAATCCGATGTCCAGAAACGTTTGTCTTAATGCTAGGATGGGTTCCCAAATCGCTGCACGAGAATGATGGGTTGGTTCCTTAAGAAAGGCCATGGCCGACTCCTCACCCGGATCCTAGTTGTTTACACCGTCTCTAATGATCTCACTGTCGACAAGACGTGAAGTCCACTTACCTTACCTAACATGCTAGTATTTCTGTATTGTGGAAGTCTAACAAAATACGGATCACAACATGTAAGAACAAAAAACAAAAAGAACAAGAATTTAATGTGTGGATATTGATGCTATTTTTGACTCTTAGGCGTACATATTATTAGAGCAGATAACCTGTCAATAGTGATCCATATTTACCGGATTATCAGTTGTATTATAAACATGATCACTAGAGGTCACTGCAAGCATAGAGTCACTTGCATGAGAGTGCATGAGAGATTTTTGTCAGCGCTCAAAATAGAGGTCCTTAGCTGGTGAAGGGTGACATGAGGTGAGTATAAAGCAGTACCGGAATGAAAGGATGGGGGAAACGGGAGATCCCCTAGGAAACCCGACAACCAACGGCATCGATTCCCACGTGAGAAAATTCGGTGACTGACCCCGCCGGGAATCGAACCCGGATCTCCTTGATGGGAGGTGAATGGTCTGACCATTCGGCCACCGCGTCCCTAGAGTCACTAGCAGGCCTAGTAGCAAAACACATTTACTTCAGGACGTAGTAACTACATACTGTACTATGCTTATTAAGTGTACCGACAGTTAACCTTTCAAGACGTGTCGTCGTGGAATATAAAGTTACGTTAAACACACACATTGAAAACTCCTTGCTTATAGAAATCAGTACATTGAAAATTAAAAAGGTGTTAGCCTAAAGACAAGGTCATCCGATTTTCGTTAAAATATTTCTGCGACAGTTTGTTTCAATGCCTTATGTGCACAGTTGTATCTGCTTCAGAATTATTGGTAGCATGTCTTACAACAAATACCAGAATATGGTCACTGCAACACCACGCGTCTGTGATGTGCTGGCAGAACACTATGCCGCCAACCGTTAAAACAATCAAGGATCATAAGTAACGCATAGCCGCCAAATATGAGTGTTAGGAACTGAAACAAATTGTTGCAGAAATTTTTTTGTGGAAATCAGGGGTCCCTACTTACAATAAGTGATAATGATTTACCGCGGGAAAGTCGAACCATTTGATAGGCTTCAGTATAATTTATTTATAGTCTGTCTCATGTAAGTATTCCATGTTTTGACACTTCACTTCTGAGAAGTGTGTCTGTACTCAGTCTTGCGGAGACCATGTTTTTACAGGATGCCAGGAAGGTTTACAGCTAGAAACGATGGAACTGTCTGACATTTCTTAGAAGAGAGATGTCGAAATATGGAAGAGTTACAGGAGACAGACTATATTTTTGACGTTTTTATAGATTTCGTTACTGGTGGCGGTGGGTTCCTATTTGGCTAGGCCAACGACAAGAGTTATTTTGGTGCGTTTACGAGTGAACGTCTGTGATTCGTCTATAAACAGCTAAACCGTGCAACATAACCGTTCAGTCATACAAGACTCAGTGCGCTACATTGTTTAGTATAATATACTAACAAACTAGATCCTCGCTATTCTACACCATCTCTGCCTAAAGGGTTTAGAAGTTATAAGAGGAAACAGTTTGCATGGTTAACGAAGCCCTTTTTTTTTTTCTTGTTTCTTGCGCCGAAATATAACATGTTCAAAATATAATAATCATCCTTCGCCGATAAGTTATTGGTCAAAAGCGGAAATTTGAAACCGGTACACAAAACTCTTAAACCCGCTAATTTTATGTAACTTACTTCAAGCAAACCAGCAAAGAGTCAGGCCATCACAAAATCAATTTTGAGTAGTTCGTTTACATGGAAGAAATAGCCGCTTGATTAAGTTTCATTCAAGTATATTAAATTGTACAGAATTTATGTCATTATCTACCAGTCATAAGAAAAAAATTACTTAGCTAAAGGCCTCTCTCATCATTTAACTAATGTAATGGAAAATGTAAAATCCCATTGACATTATTTTTTATGTAGACAAAAGGTACGTACTGAAGAAAATATTACGTGCACTCTAAACTCAAGAATGCTGTATATTCACTGTTTTTCCGTTATTTTTCACTTATTTGTTTTGTTCAAACTGCTCTATAAGATCTCTTTCGAAAACTACAGATTGCATAAACTAAATAGTCTTACTAGCTGAAACAAAGAACTGCACTTATTGAGAATGTAAAGTGTGGAGAATGTGCATCCAGAGGTACAAAAACAATCGTTTATCTTTAAATTTAATGTTGTCTGCTACTTTTTTATACGGTACGTTCGAAGCTCAAGAAAAATATACACAAACATTTTAATACTTTGTGGTTCCAACGGTGAATAAACCTATCGTTCTTGGCCATAACCGTCTTTAGCAGAAGGCCCCGGCCTTAGATCTGGCAACCCTGCCAGGAAGGGTCATTTTAACACTACTTTTGTCCCGCCAGAGGCAGTAGCTGTATGTGATTCGTTATTCTACACTACATACCGGCACAGACTAAATAGTAATACAGACGTGAAATGACGTGGCGGCTCGTTTGATAATTGCGAACTCCGCCGCTTATTGGCTGCCCGAATTTGTTGATACCTGCCCCGTGTATGTTTGGCTCCTGCATGTTACGGCAGGTTTCCTATTGGCCTGGCTGCCGGCTAGCAGGGCAGCCGCCTTACGCTCATTGGCGGTAGGTATTTCCGCCATGTTGCTGGCCAGGAACGCCATTTTGCTGGCGTGTGTGACTGAGTTCGCCG